>PVKM010002139.1:34465-68131 GCA_004027735.1 Carollia perspicillata | reverse complement strand
GCCAACCTATCAGATGCACAGTTCAAACCACTGGTAATCAGGATGTGCACAGAACTGGTTGATTTTGCTCCAAATTAGATGAAAAAATGAAGACTACACTAAGTGAAATGAAGGAAAATGCACAGGGAACCAATAGTGATGGAAAGAAAACTAGGACTCAAATCAATGGAGTGGACCAGAAGGAAAAAAGAAACAACCAAGCAGAAAAGAATGAAGAAATAAGAATTCAAAAAAATGAGGAGAGGTTTAGGAACCTCCACGACATCTTTAAACGTTCCAGCATCCAAATTATACAGGTACCAAAAGGGGAAGAGGAAAAGCAACAAGTGGAAAACTTACTTGAACAAATAATAAAGGAGAACTTCCCCAATCCGGCAAAGGAAATAGACTTCCAGGAAGTCCAGGAAGCTCAGAGAATCCCAAAGAAGGTGGACCCAAGGAAGAACACAGCAAGGCACATCATAATTACATTAGCCAAGATTAAAACAAAGGAGAGAATTCTAGAAGCAGCAAGAGATAAGGGGACAGTCACCTACAAAGGAGTTCCCATCAGACTGTCAGCTGATTTCTCAAAAGAGACCTTACAGGCAAGAAGGGGCTGGAAAGAAGTATTCCAGATCATGAAGTGCAAGGTCCTACATCCAAGACTGCTCTATCCAGCAAAGCTTTCATTTAGAATGGAAGGGCAGATAAACTGCTTCTCAGATAAGGTCAAACTCAAGGAGTTCATTGTTACCAAGCCCTTATATGAAATGTTAAAGGGACTTATCTAAGAAAAAGAAGATAAAAAATATGAGCAGTGAAAGGACAGCAAACTCACAGTTATTAACAACCACACCTAAAACAAAGGCAAACTAAGCAGACAGCTAGAATAGGAGTGGACCCACAGAAATGGAGGTCACATGGAAGGTTAGCAACAGGGGAGTGGGAGGAGGAGATGCAGGAGAAGGTACAGAGATAAGTAGTGTAGATGGTGGGGAGAAAATAGACAGGAAGGGCAAGAGTAGTGTGGGAAATGTAGAAGCTAAAGAACTTACGACACATGGACATGAACTGAAGGTGGGGAATGTAGATGAGAAGGGGTGTGCAGGGTGGAGGGGAATGAAGGGGGGGAAATGGGACTACTGTAATGGCATAATCAGTAAAATATATTATTTTTAAAAAAGGGGGAAAGAGGACAAATAATGTGCCTGATCCTTGCAAGGGAGAAAAGTCTATTGAAAGAGCACAAAGTTCTCAAGATATAACATGATAAAAACATTCAGAAATTAATTTATTGCTTGGGGCTTTTCATAGCCTGAAGCAGTTGGTGTTATTCCCCAATATGAGAACTGCTTTGTTTCTGGTGGGCAATGTCAGGCCCCAGGAGCCTTTCACATGACTATTTGTCACTAGTAACAGCCAAGTGCATGTTTTGAAGAAAACAGAACTGGTAGTTAAGTGTTTAGCAGAAGTCCTTATAAAGTATCAGGGGACAGAATGTGTATAGCAGTAGAAACGGAGGCTAACATTTATTAAGTCTGTGTCACACTAGATGTAATGCTAGGTGCTTGCACATATGCTATCATATTTAGTATTTGTATTTTTCCTATTAGATAGGTATTATTTTTCTATTGTCTGGATTTGGAAATCAAGGCTCATGAAATGACTTTCCCGAGGTCATATAGCTAATAATAGTGGAGCCAGATCTAAATCCAAATTGTCTCACTCTGAAATCAGTGGGGTTTTTTTTACCCTCATAATGCTGCTTTTGGTTCCATGGGTAATGATGGCCTGGGCTCACCTCCTCATCTTCTAAAGGGAGAAACTGAGTATAAAATGGCAGAATTTACATACTCCTTTCTAACCCTAACCTTTAAAATGTTTTAAGTATATTGAAATTGTAAACATAATACCGAGATTTCATGTGTGTTTCAGTGGAATGACCTGAGGAGTGTTTTTCTCCTCAAGTTAATGATGTTTGCAAAAGTATATGCAATAGTCCTCTATTTGCGGAGTTGCTTTCTGCTGTTTCAGTTACCTGAGGTTAACCGTGGTTCGAAAATATTAAATTTCCTCAACCATCAACATTGTCTGCTTTTGATATCCAAAGTTGACATCATCATGGCTCCATGATCCAGGATCATCCACAGGAGATGATTCTCCCTCTGACATATTGCCAGAAAGTCAGTAGTAGCCTAACACTAGGTCACCATGCCTACATCATTCACCTCACTTCATCTTAACACATAGGTATTTTATCATCTCACATCATTAAAGGAAAAAGAAGGGCGAGTACAGTACAGTAAGATATTTTGAACAAGAGAGAGAGACTATTTACATACCTTTCATTAAAGTGAAGGGGTTCAGAGCAGGCCTCCCCAGGATGTGCTACTTTGGCATGTGGATCATTGTGAGCTGAAGGCAGTGGTGGCTTTGCAAGCCCAAAAGAAACTCGTACTCTTCTGTAAAGTATTTAAATTGGGAACCTGGCCCATAATAAGATTATTACCAGAAGTAATTTGTTATGACTGAGATCTCTAAGCAGGACAAACTTCTAACTACTGAATATCTGATATTCAGATCATCTTCCAAATTATCTTCCTTCCCTTCCTCTGAAGTCTTCAGGTGCCTTACCTCATCCTCAGCTCTGAATGTCACACATACATCGTTTTCTCTGTCTCTGAATCTTTCCTGTATGTGGGGTTTCTGGTTCCCTAATGTATGGGGTTCCTATATGTTATATATGTAATTAAACTTGGTTGTTGTCTCTTATTAATCTAATCTGTCTCATGCAGATTTGATTAGACTAGCTGAAAGAACCTAGGAGGGTTCTTCTCACAACAGTATATTGTTATAATTGTTCTATTTTATTATTAGCTATTGTTGTTAATCTCTTAACTATGACTACCTTACAAATTAAACTTTATTGTAAGCATATATATAGGAAAAGACATAATATATATAGCGTTCAGTACTCTTTGTGGTTTCAGGTATCCACTGGGGTTTTTTGGATATATCCCCCATGGATAAGGGAGGACTACTGTATGACTTTTGGAAATTTCCAGTAGAGCTGTTATGTCCTAAGAAACAGGGGTTATAGTGGCCTTCAACTATATCCAGCTGTATATCCAACTGAAGGCTATACGGCCTTCAAGGTATAGCATCTTAATTGTCATCTATATAGATTTAATCTCCAGTTTATAATTCTCATTTCTAAAACAGTTCATTTCAATGAACTTGTTTTGAGGGAGACTCAAACTTAGGGCCTTTACCCTATAAATGACAGAATTAATGGATGTTCTTTCTTAATGTTCATGTGATAGTATTTCTACTTTTCATTATGAAGATAAAAATAAAGGTTTGCATTAGAATTTTCTTATCTCTTTTCAGACTACAGATGTAAATCCTAATTTCAGCACAGTTATGAGACTATAATTTACCATTTGCTTTGCTGGAGGCCTTTCCTTACAATTTGAAATTTGGGACACAAACATTTTCTTATTTGTTTCATTTCATTTCATTTTCTTTTTTTAACCCCAAGGGCTCATTTGACTTTCATTTGAAGTTCTAATTGATGGGGGTGGAGCTTGGGAGGCTAGGGGGACGGAAAAGTGATGGAATATTTGAGTTACTAACATAGAAAAAACCAGATTAAAGTAGACTCCAAATCTCAAAAGTGGGTTTGTACTTCTGCACTTAGAAGAGTTGGCGTAGCTGCTGAATCGTTTTTTGTTTTGTATTAATCTCTGACATAAAGGATTGGTTTAACATAAGTAGAATAATTTTATTGATGTTTTCTAAGAGAATGTCGGGAGTATTAAAAAACAAAATTCAGCTCAGTAAACTTGAAGATCTAATTGGCTTTAACTAAGTGATTCATGAATCCTGCAGCATTGCATCAAACAACTAGAAGGGCTCTCTGTGGGTTGTAAGAAATAGAATACTTTTATGGGGAGAAGGATGGGGCTATGGATCTGTTGACAAAAGCAAAGAAAGGATTGTTTTCTGGCAGACATCTTTGTGGGGGAAGGAGAGATTAGGGAGGGTTTTTATTATGTAGATTGCCTCTTTCTACAGGATTTGAAGAAGGCTCATGTGACAGATTACCTTACTGGTGCTTGACCCAAAAATTCTATACTGGTTAATTAAGATTATGTTCCTAGGAGATGATGAAGCTGCAGTTAAATCAGATATTAAATCATGGGCTTTTAGCAGGAGAGACACCATTTTGGGTCTATGGTTTTTTCTTCATCAGGAGGATATTATCACACTAAAATAATAGATTGGATGCGCTCTGTATACCAGCTCTCTTACCCTCTTTCTGTGGGCAAGGGAATTATGGAAATGAAGTATGAATTTCATTTTAACTATGGACCTCCTGGTTTTTACAGTGTTTTTTTAAAAAACAATGTATTATTGATTTTGCTGTTACAGTTGTCCCAATTTTTCCCCCTTTGCCTCGCCCCAGCACCCTGCACTCACCTCAGGCAATTCCCCCACCTTTGTTCATGTCCATGGATCATGCGTATCAGTTCTTTGGTTACTCCATTTCCTATACTGTACTTTATATCCCCATGGTTATTCTGTAACTTCCTATTTGTGCTTCTTAATCCTCTGAGGATTTAAGAGGATTCATCATTCACCACATCATTCACCACATGTGGGTATGGGTCCTGCCTGTCCGTGTCTCCCACCAATCTGGATTGGTGTGGTTTCTTTAGTTCTATAGTTGTTGGATTTCCATTCAACTTGACTCTGACAGTTCTGAGTGATCTTTGGTCTGTAGTTTAGTTGCAATTTTTGATGTGGTTGTGTGAGATGAGCCCATGTTTATCTATGCCTCCATCTTGACTGGCTACATTGTTATTGTTGAATATTGATCTCTAAATTTGAACTATCAGAAAATTACTTCATTTTGGGTGTTCTCTTTCTTAGGATTGACAGTAATGGGTTGACAGGAAGACAGAGTTTGCACCTGAGACCCTGCCCCTACTTTTAGAGTACTCATCATCATGTTCACATTCTTGGTGGCTCTAGCCTGGAGGCTTCTTTCTGTTTGGTGCCTTTGTCATACTCTTCCACCCCACTGCACAGGCCAGTGTCTCTGCAAGAATTTAGCAGGAAGAAACACACTCATTGTCACACCTCTGGTATTCTTTCACTAGCCAGTGCTTGTGTACTTCTTGGCTAGTAGTTTTTTTTAAAAAAACACTGTAAAAACCACGAGGTCCATAGTTAAAATGAAATTTTAACTTGGCTAGTACAGGCAGAGGCAGGATATCTCGAGGCAGCCAATAATGTAGGCGTTCAGGAAGTGAGATGCTGCTGCCAGTTTCCGGCTGGTGGTGAAGTGCTTCAGCCATACTGGATGGCTACAGGCAGCATGTAATGTCAGCGTGAAGAAGAGTGAAGTCCTCCTTTTCCCTTTGGAGAAGTTTAGTAGAGATGCCGCTTAACCAACCAATATTATTTTAATGCTGCTGGGTAAGAGATACTGTGGCAAATTAAGAGGTGTAAAATACAGTTCTGCCCACCCCCCAAAACAGTGTTAAGTTGCTTTAAATACATTATCTCATTAAATTTCACAGCAACCTTATCAGTTAAATCTGTTAAATCACCATTTCACAGATTAGGAAACTAAGACCTAGGTAGTCTCATAGCTCAAAAGTGGTGGAGTTTTATTTAGATTTGAATTTAAGTTTGTATGACTTAAAAGCCTGTGTTCACTAATGATTGTGTTGTGGAAAAATGAACTCTTACACGATTTGGGGTGATGGAGTGAGCCTTTATTCACGCGCACGGACCCAGAGGAGGGGGTCTCCAAATTCTAGGTGCCGAGAAGGGGACAGGTGTGTGGTTAAATACCTTTGTAACAAAGTGGGGAGAGGAGGGGTCATGCGGCACAAGCAGGGGGTACATGAATGTGAAAGCCAAGGACACAGAAGTGGAGGGCAGAAATGGTCTGGGGCCCAGGACAAAGAAACAGCAGGGAGTCATCCAGGGCCTGGGACAGAGAGTCAGCTTGCCAGCAGGAGGTTAACTGGGGTCCGGAACAGAGAGCTAGCCTTATTTTCTCTAACAACTGGAGATATAACTAGTAAATAGATTAGGCATGTTCACACCACATAGAATCTAATTATGAGGAAATATCAAACTCAAGTTGGCATTCTATAAAGTAACTAGTTTATATTTTTTTAAAAAATGTTGAGTTGAAGAAACACAAGAAAGGTTGACTGAGAAACTTTTCCAGAATAAAGGAGACTAAAGATACATCTAAATGTAATCAGAGTGTGATGGTGGATTTGATTTGGGAACAGGAAAAAATCTTTATAAAGGACATTATTGGGACATTTGGTAAAATTTTAATAGAGACTGGATTAGATGACATGACTATATAAGAGATTATCCTTGTCTTTGGGAAGGACATATTAAAGTTATTAGGGATAAAAGGGAATGATATCCCATCCCTACTTATTCTCAAGTGGTTGTATGGTAGAGAAAGAGAATGACAAAGTAAATGTGGCAAAATTTGAACAATTGAACAAATTGACTCTAGAGAAAGAGTATGGGAAAGTCATATTTTTGTCATATTTTCTATATACTTGAAATGATGTAACCAAAAATTTGTTTTTAAAGGTTTTATTTATTTATTTTTAGAGAGAGGGGAAGGGAGGGAGAAAGAGAGAGAGAAACATCAGTGTGCAGTTACCGCTCACATGGCCCCCAATGGGGACCTGGCCTGCAACCCAGGCATGTGCCCTGACTGGGAATTGAACTGGCGACCCTTTGGTTCGTACCTTGTGCGCAATCCATTGAGCTACACCAGCCAGGGCTTGTAACCAAAAATTTTAAGTGCCTTATATTCTACACATTTGTTTAAAATTCTTCAGGAACCAGCAAAACCCAACTCAGCCAGCAGTTAAAGACATTCCTCCTTCCTCCATTGGCAAAGAATTTGCCAAATCGTATTCACAGAGGAAATAAATAGCATCAAGATATTTTTCTTATACCTCCATTAGAGAACATATTAGATTGGCCAAAAAGTCCATTTAGTTTTTTCCATAAAATAAAAGCACATTTTTCATTTTCACCAATAACTTTATTGATTTGGATATTTTGAGTGCGTTGGCTATTTCCTACTATTGGCTTCTAGTGGGTAGAGGTCAGAGGTTGTGCTAAACATCTTCCAATGAATAAGAGAGCCCCATAGTAAGGAATTATTTGGCCAAAATGTCAATAGTACTAAGAAACTTCACAAACCACTTTTGACATGTTAATAGTACCTTCACAGCACCTTCTCTATACACTACACAAATCTTTTTTTTTAATTTCAGTTGTATTTTTACCTTTCTTGAAATAATAAAGCATAACAAGCTGAAATATTGTGTATTTTCTTTCATCTTCAATATTAAAATGGATCCCCAAAATTCACCAGTTTAAGAAAATTTTCTTAAAGCTTTTATTAATTTATTTTCAGAGAAAGGGAGAGAAACATCAGTGTGTGGTTGCCTTTCACATACTCCCAACTGGGGACCTGGCCTGCAACTCAGGCACGTGCCCTGACTGGAAATCGAACTGGGAGCCTCAGGTTCCCAGGCTGGTGCACAATCACTGAGCCACACCAGGCAGAGCAACAAAATCAACAGTTTTGATATTTTTTTAAATGCATGCTGATATGACAGTTGTTCACAGTGCAATCTAGAAAAATTGTTTTGAATGTAGTTAAAGGCAATTAAGCACTACTAGAACCAGAGAAAAATAATTGTACAGAGAAAAAAAAAACTTTTTGGCCAAGTCAATATTTAACTTTTCTAAAAATTAATTTTTTACTATTTTGCCCCCATTTCTTTTGCTGCTTCTTAGATAGTTCATATTTCTGGATTATTGACATAATCTTGACTAGAATAATAAATGTGTTTGTAATTCAGGAGCTACAAACTGAGAGCTATACTGTACTTGTGCTCATGATATTCCAAAAAAAACCACCCAGAGGACTAGCAGATATGAACATGCTGTGGACATGCTGTTTACTACTCACATTATAGGGGAGTACACCACTGGCGGCGGATTGGTGTGGGTGACCGTACCCCACCTCTAGCCTTGGTGCTAGTAACTCATAAGGCTAAGGCAGTGAAGAGGGAGCTGCAGTAGCGTGTGAAAATGCTACAGAGTTGTGATAAACACAGGGGCCTTGAGAAGGCTGGGACTCCAGATACAGGCTGTTTTCCTTGCTCCTTACGGCTGCTGGCCAGGCAGCCACTTGTTGTCAGAAGTGGAGGGGCCATGTCTTGAACTATCCCACAGTGTTTTGTTTTGTTTTTTTCATAAAACAATAGACTATAAAGTAGAGTAAGCATTTGTTTTTACTGATTATTCATCAGCTTATTTTTATTTATAACAATGTGTGTGCGGCCTGCAATCTTTACGTTTTTAGTCAGGCAATTCTGTATGACTGAACTATATACTGTTTTGGGCATTAACAAGAGCTCTCTTTCCCTTTATTCCACCCATTCCTATTTACCTTTGGCCTGGCCAGAGAATAGAATAGATGTGGGCCAAGTATTTAATGAATTTAATATACTTATATCTGTATTTATCTTTAAATTGTGAAGCCTCACAATTTAATATATTTATCTTTTTGCATCCCAAAAGTTCCTTAGAATAAAGCTAGAAATCTTTCTACGCAACCAGGATGTATCCATTGCCTATCCAAATATTTTGATAGGCTACTTTAGATTGACTTCGGGTAATCATACTGTCAGCACTCAACTTTCCTTGGAGTCTTTGTTAAAATTAACCAAATCCTAGAATAGCTTTCACATGTGGGTACTTAGTGCCTGTAGATGATGTTTATGTTATATATGAATGTGAGTCAGGATTGTGAAATGATTAAGTGCTCAGACTCTAAAACCAGACACACCTGGGGTTAAAACTGGCTCTGCTACTTACCACCTGTGCGGTCTTACACATGTTGATCCTTCTCCTCACTTCCACCATCTGTAAAATGGGGTAAAGTTATCCTCACCAATTTTAAATGGTGCAAGTAAAGCACATAATGTAATGCCTGGCATTTTTTGTGTGTTGAATTAAGTTTTAGCCATCATTAGTTATCATTGCTACTAATATTATCTTTATTGTAATTTTTGTTTCCCTCTGAATTTGCTTATGTTTTCAGATTTGTCACACTTTTCCCACAATCTCTCCTACTCCTGTCTTCTAGACTGACTTTTTTAAAATTGTGGCATTTTATTTTTCTCCAGGGTCTAGAGATGATCCTTGCATCCCCCTCAAACTTTTGTATTCCCTCCACTGCTTCCAAACGTTACTGAATGAATGGTAGTCAAATAAGGAAGTCCATTTCTTCTCCAGTTAGGACCTGACTGCCTGCTCTGTCTTTTTTTTTACAAAGGACTGAAGTTTTAATATCTAGTTTCTAGATTCGTGGGCTCTTTTCCTAGATAAATTGGATCAGAAGTATATAAAAGCCATTGCATTATCTGATAATGCCTTCCTGCCAAAGATAGCTGAGATCTGCTTTGGATCACGTTGACAAGGTCTGTCAGTTCTGCAGTTCAAAGAAGCTGATCCCTGGCTTGTACTCTTTCTAGTTAACGGGTCTGTTCTAAGGATCAGATGAGATGTACGTGAGAAAGTGATTTCTAAACTGTAAAGCACTGGGTTAATGTGAGGGATGATTATTGCATGTGAACAAAGGCCAAGCAACTTAAGTGATGTTAGAATTCAGCCCTATATAGTAAATGCAGCCTTCTTTCTTCTGCTATCTCCAGAAGTTTGCAGTAAGTCATTTGAGCTAGAGAAGCTAGTGACTAACTTCATGCAGTAACTACAAATCCTTTCTCTTTCCTTCATCCCCATATTCTATCACAGAATGGTGTGCCAGACCCGGAGTCAGTCTTCAGGGCTGGATGTTAGGACATAGCATGGCAGGCAAGGTACATAATAGGCTCTAGGAGTGGGGATTATGAGAGAGTTTTTTAAAGCCATTTTCCAATCCCATTTCCAGCAGTTTTTATTCTGGCAGACCCCATAGGTTAAATGACATTTCAAAATCAAGTTCAGTGAGGGTGAGGCCAGATATGGCTTTTGCCAAACTGGGCCGGCAGACCTGAGCAATCCTCAGATAGTTTTTGTATGTATCTGTTTTTTTGTGTGTTTTTATTAGAAATTCTTTTCTGTAAGATGTGAACAACAAGTCTAAAATGTGTAAGATCGTCATCATTAACTGCAAATGTTCATCAGATGCTTGATAAACATGGGCTCCTCCAAGCATTGGGGATTGTATGGACTGGTGTTTCCTTTGCAAAATGATATGCTAAAGTCCCAACCCCTCCTAGTATCTCAGAATGTGACTGTATTTGGAAATTGTTGGAAATGAAACAAAATTAGTCCTCTTTCCCCCATAAACTCAAGAAAAAAATCATTTAAAACTTTCCCCCCAAGATTAGCATTTTCTGAAGTTGAGACTGCTTTTACCCTTGGTTACATATTTCCACCTTTGCCCCCTTTGTTTATTTGCTTCCTCCAGAGAAGGGCCAATGGAAATGCTGCTTTCTCAGGGTGCCTGTTTCTGCTTAATTGTGCAGTCATTAATGACTTAAACCGCCATGAGAAAGCTGGGAACAGAGAGATGCTGCTGTTGATAAAACCAAGTTGGTGATCCCTCTAGTTGGAGAAAATCTGCAATCACAGAATTGGTTTGACTAATACCACTTCGGTCTTCCTCCCCTGCCAAGGAGTCTGTTATTCATTGCCGCACTCCTATCTTTTTATTGGATATATTGAGATGTTCCTGCCATCTTAGTCTGTAGATTATCAAGAACCCCAGAAAGCAAGTGACATTGCATACTTCGTTCCTGCCTGACCAGTGGTATTGCCTACTAAACAGGCAACTCTGGATGAGTATTTTGTTTATTTTTTCAATCTCTTCCTGTCATGTAAATATATTTTAGTTTGTTTGTCAAAGTTGTTTGCAAATGAGTTTGTTCTGGAATGTACCTCTTCAGGAATGAGGAGGGCCCCAATTTGAACATCAAAACTAAAACAGCAACATAGTTCCCCCACCCCACCCCACCCCTACCCAGTGCTAAATTCTGTCATTTGTTTTCTCTAAGGTTTAAGTGAAATTTTTTCTTTCCTTCAGTGTGATTTGCCTTTTCAGCAGTTCAGCTATTGTTCCTCTGGTTCTTTGTCCATTTTCACATGGGAAGTAGTTCTACTTAGCCAAAAGCTAGTATGATTTTCTGCAGATCCAACCAGATAGTTTTCTACCCAAATATTTTTCAGCCAAAGTTCTTCAAAATACAGAAAATCTGAATAGCTAAACATTCAATCCTACCGAAAATGAAAAGTCTTAATCTGAACTAGAGCATGTCTTGAAAAACACAGAAATCAGCTAATGATCAAATTGTGTTGAGCTTTTCATGTTTATATAATTTGGCTCCATTTTATTTTCTTTTGTTGGGTGGTTCTAAAATATCTTTGTAAATGCTTAAGTCCTGGTGTTTATGTAAATCAGCATAAAATCTGTAATTTTTAAATTAGTTTCCATTCTACTTTGCTACATGTACTTCATTAATCATGTTTGAAAGTGTCCAAACTCAGAGTTAGATGTGTTAGTGGTTGACATTTTTAATTGAAGAACTGGTTGACATTTTTAATCGAAGAGCTGGGCTTTGTGTAATTAAAGTTATTCTGTGAGTTTCTTTTGTTTTTTTCTAGTGATAAAATGAAGATGGATGGTACCTCTATCATTCACTATCCACTGACCTGTAATGGGGAGCAGAATAAATGTCAGGCTGCTTTGAAATCTCTGTGGGGGAAAGGATAGTGATAGTCTTAGTTTAGCAACATCATTCAGCCAACAAAAGAACCACTCATTCTTGCAAGGTCAAAACTATTTCCTCCCTTTCAGAAACAAGTCAGGGTTGCCTAGGCCAAAAATTCACGTTCCTTTTGACCACACATTGGCAGGACAGGCATGTATAGTTTTCTTCTAAATCATGGCTCTAGTTTTTTTCCATCTTTAGAAATCTTAAACCAAAAGAATCTCAGGGTCCTGTTCTTGGCAACTGCCGCTTTCTTAGAACGTCAAACAACTTTGAGTGAACAGTGTTCTTGGAATCTTATTGCCTTGGTGGCTCACATATCCTGATTCTGCAGATAAAAGTGAAAGCACAGCATCAGAAGGATATGTTTGTGTTTGTGAGTAAATTCATCCTTTGGTTTTCATTGAAAGTATCTTGCTAGTGTTTCCTTTGTAAGACTTCCTAGGTTTTCCTGGTGCCTAGCAACTTCTGTGATCAGGTGACTAGAAAGGCATGGAGAGTATGGGTCAGGGAATCTGAGTTACTTAATACACTTCACCTACAGATCTGTGCATCTGATACGGGTGCTGGGGTAGAGAGAAGGGATTTGCCTTTGGTACTTTCCTAGTTCCTTTATATTTTGTGCCCTATGTATACCTCTTAAGAGAAAGGTGCCCTGTGTTTTAAGGCAGACTACTTGGGTTCGTTCCTCTTGGAAAACAAGTCTCCTCATTAAAGGAATAGAAAGGTGTCAATAACTTTTTGTAATACCTCTCCTGGGAGTACTTACGTTTTAAGGATGTCTAGGCTGAGAACAGTCATCCTGGTTACTAAATAAAAGGAAATATTTGGATAAGAAGATCTTTTTTACTTAAATTACACTATATGGGTGTGATTTTCAAAAGTAGTTATGTGAAATCAGGACTAAAGTTTCTCCCAATAGCTCTAATCTCCTTTTCTGTAAAACATCTTACAGAGCTGTTATGTTTAAATTTCATTTTATTTTTTTCATTTGGTCGAAATAACTTAAAAGATGGACTAAAAAAGGAGGAAGAAGTGAAGCAGCAGAGACACATATCGTAGGACTCTGAATAATTAAGATCTGGTGTTATTTTTAAAATTTTGCCACTTTTATATAAAATGAGTGTGTCATTGGTAAAATTGAAGTTAGTTGCCTCAATTTTCCAACAACTAACTGAAGTTAGTTGTTTAACAGTAAACTAACATCAGTGGTAGGTCTGAAACTTCCTAGACACCCAGTGTCTTTTTTTGCCCTTGAGTTTCTAGTTAACTGATAAAAAGTTTATTTTTCTATAGAGTTTATTTTTTAATATAATTAGAATTTATGGCAGTGGGGGCTTCTTAATTTTTTTAAAGCACTTTAATTTCTATTATCAGGTTGTCCTCACAAAAATCTCCAGAAAATTCAGTAATTGTTGTCCAGTAATGGTTAATGCTTTTATGCTACACTGGTAATCTACCCTGTCCTTTTCTAGGAGATCGTGGGACTGTGGAAAAACACTTCCTCTAGAACGGGACTTTTGGCATCTCTGGGCCACACTGGAAGAAGAAGAGTTGTTTTGGGCCACATGTTAAATACATTGTGACACGTAATCACAAAAAAACCTCTTAATGTTTTAAGTAAATTTACAATTTTGTATTGGGCCACATTCATAGCCATTCTGAGCCGCATGTGGCCTGTGGGCTGCAGGTTGGACACCCTGATTCTAGAAGCTGGTCTGGCACTGAAAGCACGTGGTATGTGCTGAGGCATTGCTATTTTCATTTATTATAGTAAATTCTTTTAGTTCTTGGAGACCCTATCTCAGTCCCACATCATTCTCAGAACATTACAGACACCTCTTAAGTTTTGGGGTGAGCCATTTAAATTCAGTTACTCCATCATTAAGTTGTAGTCTTAGAGCTCCAAAAGAGTCTGATTTCAGTCTCTTTTCATCCTCAGCAGGATGATTTTTTTTGTGATTTAGAGTACAATTATTTTTCTCTTTTGGAGAATTGGGTTAGCCTGTTCTTTAAACAATAGATGTAGGACTTGTCGGCTATTATATTTGAAATGAGGATTTCCTTAGGATAAAAACGGCTGGAGTAAAGACCATTGGTTGTAATATGTATTGTTAAAAATTGCAAGTTTTCTTTTTTGAAGTATTGTTTTAAGCCACAGCTGAGCTATCCATTGTTTTGATATAGGTTGTAAGAATACGTTATAGACAGAGATGAGGCCATGTTTCTGATATCAAGACCTTTGATGCAAGTTTTTAATGAAATCTAACCTTCCACAGTTGTCACTGCTATTGTTGTTGTTGTTCTTTAATATCAAAGTGCTACTATACAAGATTTTGATATAAAATAAGAGAAAAAATAATTGTTCTGTCTTATCCTGTTATTTACACTTGGAGGACAGCCTTTCTACCAACTTAGGCATGATAAAAAGCCTTGCTTTGCTCACTTTTGGAGTTAGTATTGGATAAGTATGTACTTCGACAATCTGAAGAAACTCATCTTAATGTTTATACTGAAGTACCAATCAAAGCCAGAAAGTAAAGTGAGAAATGAAGAAATAACACTCCCACATAGCAAATTTGGCAGTGGTAGAGGAGAAGGAGTTGGGGTTGGGAAATAAACATCCTGATCACTCTTTCCTCTTGCCTGAACCCAACTCTAAGCCAGAAAACAAGGGGGTGATACAGTCTTAGAGACTAGCTTCGCAGGGCATGGAATAAGGCAGAGAAGGGTGGAGACTAGATACGAAAGAACAAGTGGAGAATAATCACAGTTTTCATGGAACTATAAAATTTTAATATTGGGTAAGTGGTTCCTTAGGAAGGAACTTGGAAGATCCTTTGCCACAGAGAAGCTATTTTGAGATCTCCTGAAGGAGTTAGGGAACAGTATCAATGGTAGTTCTGAGAAAGCCATAGGAAGGATGGGAATGAGTGGTGAACACAGGTTTTCTTAGGAAGATGTTTTGAACTTCTCTGGTAGACAGTGTTCAAAACTTTTGGGTAACTTCTTTATTATATAATTGCTCTTTAAGAAGCTATTACCAGTTTTGACCTTTGCCACATGTTCTTGTTCTCTCTCCAGTTGCTAAACACAGAAGACACAGCGGGGGTAGAGCTGCAGATCAGAGGGGTAATTTAAGTTTATGAAATAGACAACGCAAATAGGGCGGCAATAAGCCTTATGACTTAAGTTGTTACTCAGCAGAGTCCCTTTGTATCAATAAATACTGAGCAGGATAGTAAGAAGCTGGGAAATTCCTTGACAGGTGGAACAGGGAAACTGAAACTGATGGATGATTCAGATGTATCCAGAACCCTGACTCGCCTGCTTCCTTCTCCCTCACATGACTACTCCCGTAAGTATTAAGCCCTCAGGACAACGAGGTTCTGATCAGCATCAAATAATCTTAGGAGTTTTGATCAAACTAGAGATAACATCTAGACCTCAGTTGTGTTTTAGCTCCAGGCCCAGAAAAGCAGCAAAAGCAGACAGAACTACACTGTGGCTGACTTCAGGGCCAGGTGCAATGACCAGTGACTTCCGTAATGCTGAGCACCCAGTAGAGACCACAACACTGACCCTATAAAAAATCTTTAAGGCAAAAGGACTCAGTGCACTTGCTCATGTTCTCTCTCTCACACACTTTCCCATATCTCCCCCGCTCCCTTCCACCCTCGCCACTGCCCTGTCCCTTCTTTCAGGTGTGTATCATTGTCTTCTTTCTCGAAGGGCCCTTCTTTTGCCTCTGTAACTTGTTTCCTGAGTCTGTGCACTGGCTCACTTCTGTCTCTGTGACTTTCTTTCTAAAAGACCAAGGCAGCCCTGACTGATGTGGCCCAGTTGTAAGCCAAAAGGTTGCTGGTCAGGGCACATGCCTGGGTTGTGGGCCAGGTCCCCAGTTGGGGGCGTGTGAGAGACAACCAATCAACATTTCTCTACCTCTCTTTTTACCTCCCTTCCCCTCTCTCTAAAAATAAATATAATCTTAGTGGGGGGGAAAGCCAAGGCAGATCTCTAGCAGTCCACTTTGATTCTTAACTTCAAGTGTACTTTCACTTTGCTTGATGAATAAACATCATACACTCGAGTTCTTGCCTCTGAATTCTTTATTTGCTGAACTCAAAAACTGGGAGCCCATATCACCAGTAACAAAACCAAAAGAAAAACTTTGGGAATAAGCCTTATGAAATCTGGCCAGATGTATGTGGCCTTCTTGAGTCAATATCGATTGGTTCATTGGGATCCTAAGGCACTCTTTCCCATTCTCACCCTCCACCCCCCAATTTGGGCATTTTTCAAGAAACCACAGCATGTTAGAACTTGCCATTGTTGTATTATAATGCTAAAAGTGGTCAATAAATTGAGAATACAGCTTTATGAAAATTGTACATGGAAAATTATAATAACATAGAAAATAGGTTATAGGATTTCTATTTTGTTTTATGTTGAATTGATTCTAAATGGTTTATAGGTATTTCATAAGTTGTAGTCTTTTTTATTTTCTATTTTGAGCATCTTATCACTGTAGTATTGTAATGGGGGACCCTCCCCCATGTAAATGGGGGAAGGGTGGAGAAGCGCCAAGGATGGCACATGAGTGGTGGCTACACTGCAGCTGCTGCAGTGTGAGTTGTTCTGACAGCCAGGGTGACAGTGCAGCTACTTCCGGTGTGCAGGGGATTCTGGGGCCAGCCTTTGAAAAGAGGAGCATGCGGAAATGCCGTTCTAGTTGTTCTCTCCTCTTTCCCAGCTGCTGGGGGCCAGAGTTGCCGGGCCCCAGGCTGTGAAGACCACATAGTCAGGGAACGTTCCGGTGCCCCTCCTCGAGTGCTCCAGGGCTTACCTGGAGCACAGCAGGCACTAAGCCAGTAAGAGAGGAAAGGAGGAGGCTCCAGGCAACGAGGCCTGGGAGCCTCAAGGCAGGGCAAAAAGCCCTGCACCCCTCTCCCACATGGGAAGCCATTGTGGGAGCTGCCCACTCTCCAACCATGCCCTCCTCTAGTGGGGGCTGTCAGCAGCAGCTCTCATAGGGGCATCCTCCTGCCTGCTGCTCACATGCTCCTCCAGCAGGTGGGCCATCAGCAGCGGTCAGTCACTGCAGCTGTGCCCACTCTAGTCTGGGCAGGGCCTTGGATGCACTGCATCAACATGTGAGTCAGGGCTTCGAGGACTGGTCCTCGAAGCCCTGTGGCCAGGTGACAAGCCCTGCACCCTTCCCTTGCACAAGAATGGGCAGCAGCACAAACAACTGCAGCTGTGCCGCGTGGGTCCTGCCTGTCCAGACACACAGACACATGGGAGGGCAGCCCCAGGAAAAAGAGGACAGCTCACCGCAAGTAGGATGCCTGAAGGTGCAGACTCCAAAAGATGCCTGAAGCCAGACAGTGACTGGAAACCAGCTGAGCCACATATATTTCTTAAAGGATGATACCTTTGGTGGGAGAAGACATTCCAGGTGCAAACTGGAACTAAGTTGGCAGAGGATAGCAGGGTGATTTTCTCTGGGTGTCTTGGAGGAACAGGCTTTGAGGTAGAAACCTGCCATTATTTCAAACTGTACATGCTTTAAATAAAAAGATTCCTTTTCCTTTCCAACCAACTCTATCTCCAGAGTTTTTGCGTAGTGATGGCGAGCTAGGGAGGACCCCACTGGTTGTTTGGTTACTGTATTATTTTACCAAAGAATTGCTCAGAGCATGCTTATGGGCCAAGATAAGGAAGTCATCTAAATGGACATCCTATTCAAAGAGGTTTCTTAGTGTGAGATGGGGAAATCCAAACACTTGTTTAACGGCAGTCTTCAATTATTATATAAATGAATAATCAATTATACTCTCTGAACCTGCTAGGAAATGAGCTTCAGATACAGAATTAAAGACTTAGGCTTGACAAGTTAGAGCTTCCTGAAGAATGTTAGAGTGATTACCTGGAAAGGAGTTTCTGAGGAATCTGAGACTGTCTTCCCTGGAAGTCATTAAACCTAGCTTGTTTTTGTTTGTTTTGTTGTTGGTTCAGACAGGGTGGTTTCTCAAGGATCTCAGAATTTTATAGCTTTTGCACTTGGAGAAAATATTTGACTGTTTTTTGCCTCTGCTTTCTTCTCTAATTTAAAATAGTTATTTAAACTCTTGAGTTTAATACAATGATGTACTCCCCTTGATCACAAAGTACACAGTCTTACTAAAGATGTGCTTGCTTATTCATCTGCTGACCACTTTCTGATCCTACCCCATGCTGTATCCACACTCTGCTGAAAAGAAATAGGTTCTAACTCTCTACTCAGATATTTACGTACAGGAATTTAGTGTTGTCATCTCTTACTATTATGATCATTTAGGTCCAGATCAAGGTGGATGACTGAAAAAAAAGCCGAAGTGTTTCGTCTGTACTTTGCCCCTTTGGCTTAATAAGCACCACTGTGTTTCTAAATATATTTTCAAGTGCATTAAATGTACTTTTGGTAGGGTACTCCAGTCAAATGTGAAATTTGAAAAAAGCCCCATGTATTAATTTCAATTTAAAGGCTCTCAAATTATTGATAAAATATTGATAGCATAACTAAATGAAGCTAGGCATTGATAGTACAGTTTCAGGTAAACTGTTTCTTCAAAAGACTCATGTATGGTTACGTGTCTTTCTAAGACTGTTAGTGTGCCTTGTTTCAAGGGGTGAAAGGTGCAGGTTGGGAGAGGATAGAAAATAGTTGTTTAACTTTTGACTCTCTTTATCTAGCCTGCTATTTCTCTTTAGTATTTGATTTCCTTTAAAAATAAACTGAGCTTCATTAATACTTAAGAGGGCTAATAAAAAATAATGTGAGTACTAAAACCTCTTACAAATTAATGATCCCTGCCCAGAAGAGATCCTGGCTGTTTATTAATAAATTGTGCTTAGGCTTTTCTATCTCTGTGAGCATTGTCCTTGATAATCTCTTCTCATATAAATAGAAATTTATCATCGTAACAGACTTTCTCTCACAGAGGTGAAACAGAAATTACATCATCTTTTCTTGCAGTTTCCTAAATATATGTTAGACTCTCCTAATTATTATTTTCCAGGTCATTGTTTCAAAAAGCCAAATGTTAAAACATGTTTAAAAGTCAAGCTAAGACTTCTGGCCAAGATGGAGGCGTAGATAGACACACTATGGCTCCTCACACAACCAAAATAAGGACAACAACAATTTAGAAACAAAAACAAACAGTACTGACAGAAAATTGAACTGTATGGAAGTCCGACAACCAGGGAGTTAAAGTAGATGGCATTCATCCAGACCAGTAGGAGGGGTGGAGTCAGGCAGCTGGGCAGAGAGGGGTCGCAGCAAAGCCGTAGCTGGTGGACCCAGGGCAGTGGATCATGGAGGGGCACGGTGCACAAGGTGGCTGGTGGACCGGATGGTCCCACATTCACACGCAGATAAACCAGGTGAAACTGGGGAGCGAGACAGACCATGCTACCCAGGGCCCTAGCACCAGGAAATAAAGCCTCAAACCACTTATTGAAAACACCTGTGGAGGTTGAGTTGCCAGGAGAGACTCTCAGCCTCACAGGAGAGGTTGTTGGAGAGATGCACAGGGTCCTAGAATGTACACAAATCCACTTATGTGGGAATCAGCACCAGAGGGGCCCAGTTTACTTGGGGGAAGTGGGGGAGGTGACAGAAATCTGGCAGAGAGCAGAGCAAGCGCCATTGTTCCCTCTCTGACCCCACCCTCACAAATAGTGTCACAGCATAGAGATGTGAGTTGCCCCGCCCTGGTGAACACCTAAGGCTCTGCCCCTCACTACATAACAAGTGCATCAAGACAAAAAAAATGACCCAAATGAAAGAACAGATCAAAGCTCCAGAAAAAATACAACAAAATGATGAAGAGATAGCCAGCCTATCAGATGTACTGTTCAAAACACTGGTAATCAGGATGCTCACAGAATTGGTTGAATTTGGTTGCAAATTAGATGAAAAAATGAAGGCTATGCTAAGTGAAATAAAGGAAAATGTACAGGGAACCAATAGGATGGGAAGGAAACTGGGACTCAAGTCAGTGGTGTGGACCAGAAGGAAGAAAGAAACATCCAATCAGAAAAGAACGAAGAAACAAGAATTCAAAACAATGAGGAGAGGCTTAGGAACCTCCAGGACGTCTTTAAATGTTCAACATCCGAATTATAGTGGTACCAGAAGGGGAAGAGGAAGAGCAACAAGTGGAAAAGTTACCTGAACAAATAATAAAGGAGAGCTTTCCCAATCTGGCAAAGGAAATAGACTTCCAGGAAGTCCAGGAAGCTCAGAGAGTCCCAAAGAAGGTGGACCCAAGGAGGAACACAGCAAGGCACATCATAATGACATTAGCCAAGATTAAAATGAAGGAGAGAATTCTAGAAGCAGCAAGAGATAAGGGGACAGTTACCTACAAAGGAGTGCTCATCAGACTGTCAGCTGATTTCTCAAAAGAGACCTTGCAGGCAAGAAGGGGCTGGAAAGAAGTATTCCAAGTCATGAAAGGCAAGGACCTACATCCAAGATTGCTCTATCCAGCAAAACTTTCATTTAGAATAGAAGGGCAGATAAAGTGCTTCTCAGATAAGGTCAGGTTAAGGGAGTTCATCATCACCAAGCCCTTATTATATGAAATGTTAAAGGGACTTATCCAAGAAAAAGAAGATAAAAAATATGAACAGTAAAATGACAGCAAACTCACAATTATTAATAACCACACCTAAAACAAAAAACAAAAGCAAACTAAGCAAACAACTAGAACAGAAACAGAACCACAGAAATGGAGATCACATGGAGGGTTATCAACAGGGGAGTGGGAGGAGGAGAGAGGGGGAAAAGGCACGGAGAATAAGTAGCATAGATGGTAGGTAGAGAATAGACAGGGGGAGGGTAAGAGTAGTGTGGGAAATGTAGAAGCTGAAGAGCTTATATGTATGATGCATGGACATGAACTAAAGGGGGGAAATGTGGATGGTAGGGGGTATGCAGGGTAGAGGGTAGTAAAAGGGGGAAATGGGACAACTGTAATAGCATAATCAATAAAATATGTATTTTTAAAAAAGTCAAGCTAAACATCTTAGTGAAACTGAATGAATAAAAGGCTTTCAAATCTGAGATTTGTTCTTAATTTAGCCATCTGAACTGCCTCATTTGCCATAAATTTGTTCTTCCTGAAACTTAAACACAGCAAGCAAGCTTCCTTCTTCTTTTTTTAAAATTGATTTTTGCTTTTGACTAATTGAAACCCTGGCAGTTTTTAAGCTCACACGTGAGAGGCTATTCCCCTCTCCTGTCCAAATACATGTTTGAGGAGCAAGTTCCCTGATAGGGAAAGCTACCTTCCCTCCCCTTCAGGAGACTCCGACAGGCCCTTTATTTTTCCTCTCCATTTGTTTTTTCTGGGGGATGTCCAGTGCCCATCATTATAGACTCAGCATAGGAGCTTAGCAACAGCAAAGGTATGTACTTTTTCGGACTCAACTCCTGAAGGTTCTTACAGCTGATGATAGAGGAACTCCCTCCCTCTGAAGAAGCTGCAGTCTTCCTTTACCTTCCACTTTGGGGATAGAGGTGGGGAATGCCATAGCATTTACAGGGGAACATGTGGAGAAGAGCACTGACCTGCTGGCTCTGCCATCGACAGAGGGACAGACGATAGGCATGCCACTTAATGTGCCCAGGGCCTCAATTTCATCATCAAAAAACAAGGAAGTTAGATTATGTAATTTCTAATAATTCATACTGCTCTACAATTATTTGATTATTCTTAAGAATCTTGAATATATTTCCTCTTTGATGTATATAATTTACCCTTGTCTCTCAAGACAGTGTGCACCTAGGATTTGTTCAGTGCTCATGAAATGTGTCACCATACTTTAAAGGCCTTTTTCTTTGGTATCTACCTGATATAGGGTTGATAGACTGATCCTTAACAGTGATTAAAAGGAATGTGTTTGAGGGAAATCTTGGGAGAGCTGGCTTGCAACAAGTAGAATAGTCCTAGACATATTTAGGGCTGTTTCAAGATCTGGCTATCAATTAATCTGACTGATGCTTCCCAAGAAACTTGGACACCACTTGTCACAATTTCTAGTATCACCACTAAATCCAAATTAGCCCAGTTCCCGGGGTCACACAGAGCTAAACCAAATCCTTTTTCCATTTTACGTTGCAGTATGCTGTGGAGAGAGCATGGAGTTCACAACCTGACCCTCCCTCTTTCTGATTTTGTGATACAGGTTAACTCTCTGTGCCCCAGGATCATCCTCTATAAAACCGCATACTTAAGTACTTACTTCAAAATTATTATGGGATCAAATGTGATGGCAGACAAAAGAGCTTCTTATGTGTCTCATAAAGAGAACACCTGACATCTGAATACCTCTTTACCATTTATGAAACACTTCAGAGGAGCAGTTTCATTTAGGGAGTTGTCTTGGATTTGCTGT
Organism: Carollia perspicillata; assembly: GCA_004027735.1. Taxonomy (NCBI): domain Eukaryota; kingdom Metazoa; phylum Chordata; class Mammalia; order Chiroptera; family Phyllostomidae; genus Carollia; species Carollia perspicillata. The sequence continues at coordinate 45,854 of PVKM010002139.1, read as the reverse complement.
GCTTGGTAAACTATTATTTAGGTATAGAGGCTTGAGTCAGGTTTCCTGAGTAAGGGCCCTAGTCCTTACTAGGACCCTAGACCTCTAGAGCTGGGTCGCACCAGATCCAGAGTTTTAGCTATCTTGAGGGTCTCTTCTCTCTATAAAACACCCTTTTATGTTTTGCAGGAATCTGAATTTCTGTGTTTGGAATTTGATGAGGCCAAGGTCAGCCAAGTCCTGAAGAAGCTCTCAGAGGTAGAAGAAAGCATCAGCACACTGATGCAGCCAGCTAGCTGAAGATGGAGTTGTTGAAGCAAAGATGTTCACGACCCCTCCTTACTGACCTGTTTTTTTTTATATTATTCACCAATTAGTATTAAATCCTCAAATTCAAATCTTGCCTGCCTCTTCTTCTTGAGACTTATTTCTTCCATTTACTCTTGTAGTTGTTCTACTGCAAAGGTTCTCATACTTCAGCATGTAGAGGCACTTGGCTTGTAGCAGCATTTTTTAAAAAAGGAAGTGTCCAGGACCCTGTCTCCAGAGACTCGGATTCAGGTGGACGGGGCCGTGGGGTCAACTTTAGAAACCCTTGCTGTGGTGGCTTGTTCCTGGGTTGGATTTTAGGAATTCATACATGATGAGTTATACAAGAATTAGAAAACATTTTACTCATACAAATACAAGGCTGACCAAATACCATGTATCTTGAGCTGAGGCCCAGAGATTTACTGACCTTCATGAGTAAAACCAGAGATGCTTCTGGAACTGATTCAGGTATTTGAATTAGTTCTGCCCAAGTCTAGGGTGTCTGGTTTGACCTGAGCTACTGAGAAACATGGCTTTTCTAGAACCTAGAAATAAACTGGCCTCATCACAAAGGGACTCTCCCTCTTACCTCCAGTCAGGATTGTGGGAAGAGAAAAATGTCTATGGAGGTGATGTGAGGTTTTTTACATCCGAACATTCTAGTCGAATCATCAAAACCTCTTCAAGAAAATTTCTTCAAGAAAACTAGTATAAAAAGTAGATCCTAGTACAGAAGTTATATGAAACACCAAGATTATTTCAAGAGGAGGATGCTGCCAGCCAGTATATTAAGGCGATTGTCCTTGTTGAACAGGTTTTATCATCTGATGTTGATCAAATTTAGAAACCTCAGTTGTCTTTGGGATATAATGTGTTAAAAAAATGTAGTTCTCCTGATCTATTGTTATATCATATGTCAGTTCTAATGAGTTTATTCCAGGGCAGGAATAACTCCTCTTCTTTAAGCATTTTCTTCTAAATCAGTTTGCAGACATTTTAGGAGTTCTTCCAACACCCAGACTGAAAATACTGGCTTCCTCCCTGATTAAAACCATCCCAGCAGTTAGCAAACAATAACCAGAAGGTTTTAAATATAGCCCCTGAGGACCCTTCAGAAAACATCTTGAAATAGTAGGGTAATGTGCTTTGGCCACAGAACTGTTAAAATTTGCTCTCTGTTCCCAGGGCTACTGTCATGTGCTTCAGAAGAATTTAGATAATGTCTTTGCTGGAAAATGGAGGTAAACAGTATCTTATTAGATAATGAGATTCCAGTGTCTTTGGAAGGAAGGAAGAACTGTAGCCACCACATTGTTACTAACTCACATTGCAGTGAGAGTTTGTGCAAGCCTAAAGGAACAGTCCATGGGCCCACAGGGAAAGCGCTGTTTAGATCATCCCGTGAAAGTAACAGTCACAAAAGTGGACATGGGCTTTTTTATTATATCCTCAACCCTCACTGGAAAATCTGGTTATATACACTGTGTTTTTCATCATCATTATACCAAAAAAAAGCCCCAAAACTGGTTACTGAAGGTTAACACTAGCACTTTCGAATGTAAGTGGTTCTGGACAGGGTGTGTTTGTGTGTGTTTTATATTTAATGGTGACTTTAAAATTTCTGATTACCGAAGGAGTAAATGTTCATTATAGTCTATTGTGAAAATACAGAACACACTAAGATAAGAACAATTAAGCCCTGGCTGGCGTGGCTCCGTTGATGCAGGTTCTATACTGGTCAGGGCACATGCCTGGGTTGTGGGTTCGGGCCCAGTCAGGGTGCATGTGAGGAGCAACTGATTGATGTTTTTTTCTCACATCAATGTTTCTCTCCCCCTCTCTTTCCCTCCCTTTCCTTTTCTCTAAAATCAATAAGCATGTCCTCTGGTGAGGATTTTTTTTTTAAAGAAGAGTTAAATGACTCATTGACCTAATATACAGAGATAATAGAAAGAAGGCTAGAACCAGGAGAAAAGCTGACTTGCCCTGAATAAATTCTGGGAAGTGGAGCATACTGTTTTTAAGACTGATGAACACTGCCAAATTTTCTCCAGGAAAGTTATATCGGTTTATATTCCCTCTAAGAAAGTATGAGAATAAAACACTCTTCTTCTTGTCTAATTGTATTTGTTATCTGTTTTGTATTTTCTGGGACTAACTTGATTTTGTACATTTTTGTAAGGGACACATAAACCAGGACATCTCCCCAGGGAAAGGACCAGGGAAGGAGAAAACTGGCGTAAGGGTCCCAGCAGACTCCACTAAGTTTCCCACCTCTGTAATCCTAGGTTACAACCACTTTCTTTTGAGTTCAGGATATGTGGGGCGAAATAAAAATAATCCTCAGCCTGAACTAGACCTTGTAGAAATTGTCCCTGCTTAAGCAATAAGCATTCTAACTTGTCTGTTGAGAAACAGTCCAGGCAAGCCAAAAGTTGCTTTCAGAATAAAGTTAGACAGAAACTCTAGACTTCAGTAATTTCACGTCAGTAAGAAGCAGAGGATTGACCCTATCCTCAGGGATGGCTTTCCGCAGAAGCTCTGGTTCTTATCAGCTTCATCAGTGAAGTCCTAAATTCCACCATTACGCCCTCCCCTTTCCTTTATATAACTCTCTCTTTCCCCAGTCTTATTTTAATGATGATTCAAAAGAATTACAGTATTTTAAAATTTAGTTTAACTTATTCTCCCCCAAATGCAAAAAGGCAATGAAAAACCAAGGATGATATCAAGTATCTGAAATCTTAAATAGCTGCCATGTATCAAGCTATTAGTTACTGAAATCCTTTTTTTAGACCCGAGTGAAATTTTGCAATGCAAAATATAAATAGAAATTAAATGAAAATAAATGTTAAACAGAATGTTAGAAAATACTTTTTTCTGAAGTGCACAATAAATATCTAGACCAGTAAAGAGACGAGGAAGGACATAGAAGGAAATTTTCTAGCGTCAGCTCAGAAATGAGTGGCATTTTTCTGAAAGAGCAGGATGTTGGAAGGAATGGGCCTTTGCAGGACAATTGCGACCTTATCCTTCTTAGCTGTCCAATTTTCCAGTCAAGGCTTTCAAATATTTTCAGGGGTGTCAAACTCATTTTCACCGGGGGGCTACATCAGTTTTGCAGTTGCTTTCAAAGGGCCAAATGCAATTTTAGGACTGTGTAAATGTAACTACTCCTAAGCTAGAGCTCGGTGCTGTCGCCTGGTAGAAACAAGGTGCCGGGCGGGATAAAACAGGTAGAGGGCTGGATTCGGCCCATGCACCTTGTGTTTGCCACCTGTGTTTTAGATGGTGATCTAGTCAGCACAAGAAAGAGAAAGTCCAAATAGGACATAATTAGTTTGAGCTTAATTCCAGTTGCGAAGTATATTGTTTTTACCTCAAAATTTGAGAGAGAGCAGTTTTTATCTGAGTGCAGTCAGTTCTGGCTTATCCAGGGCTGGCCATGTTCATCACTCAGCATCACTGCTGTGTGCCAGCCTTGGTTACAAAGGAACCCGCCTGTGCCTGCTTCCTGTCCAATGGTGCCAGTCGACACGTTACTGGTTCACTTCTTATACTGTCAGATAAAATACTAAACCTATACATGAGCAGATAGAAAAATACGGGTATTTATATCATTTTACTCACCAAGGACTATAATTAGGCCTTTTGTTTCATTTTTTGTCTGCTCTTGGCTAGTTTTCTGTTTCCTGCTGTTAGGGTTTCAAGTTTCTTTGATTCATAGGATGCAGGCAGGCAGGGAGAACTGGAAAGGGGGATAATAAGGATTTGAAAGCACAAATAGATCATGAGATTAAACTGTTAGTTTAAAAGAAATTTAGCCCTGGCTGGTGTGGCTCAGTTGATTGAGTACCAGCCAACAAAACGAAAGGTCATGGGTTCGATTCCCTGTCAGGGCACATGCCTGAGTTGTAGGCCAGGCAACCAATTGATGAAAGAGTCAACCATTCAATGTGTCTCTTCACATTGCTGTTTCTCTTCCTCTCTTTCTCCCTCCCTTCCCATCTCTAAAAGTAAATAAATAAAATCTAAAAACAATAATAACAGCAATATTACCTTTAAAAAAAGGAAATTTAGGTTGAAAGGGGAGAGTAGTTAAAATCTTTAATGCTGTTATTATACTGTTTTTATATTAAAAGTAAAAATAAAGTGAGGCATTTTCTGTGATTCACATTCTGGATGTTTTTAGAACCATCGCAGAAATTTGGCACTGATCTCAGAATGACCGATTTGCAAGCTTTTGGTAGAAGCTACTTTCTCATCTTGTCAAATGGGGAAACGTCTGGACAGGCGGAGCAGACGGGCAGAGTACTTGTACAAGGCCATGGTTAGAAAGGGACCTCAGGGTTCTTGTCTTTCAGCTCTATGTTATACCTGCCAGACCCTCCAAAAGAACATATCCAAAAGATATGTACATGTAAAAAAAAAGTCTATGTCCTTGCACATTATGTTTAGATGATGACAGTTCCTACAGTGATGATTTTGTATGCACATGTGACCTTGGGGGCAGTGAGGTTCATTTTTACTTGCAGCCTGCATCCATCTTAAACCTGTCACTGTGCAGAGACTGCCCATGCTTTTGTAGAGCCTGATGGTGTTTCTTATGGCCTTGGCCTTACCGTCTATCCAATGGCACCCATCTCTGGGTGCCATGTGCAAGGTGAATCTGCTGCCATCTGGGGCTTCCTGGCTATCCACAGTACCCATTAGGCAGCAACTTATCATTTTCCTAGCTGGACAGCCATGACCCAAGCTTGCTAAATAACAGCATAACTTTTGGCCATTAATTCACTGTAACAATGTTTATAATAAATCGTGTAGCAGCTACATTCATACTCTTATGGTTTTCTCAACATAGCCTACCCACAGTGCTACAAAACAGAGATCAGATTCTTTTTACATTTTAATTATAAAAGTAATATGTGCTCATTAAAACTTATTAATAATTATTTAATTTTTAAATCAGTACAGAATTGTATGGAGAAAAATGACTCTCTTGCCTTCTACTTTAAAAAATAATCTTTTCAGAAGTAGTTGCTATTAATAGTTCAGTGTGTTTCCTTCCAGATACTTTCTATGCACACCAAAATAAGTGTGTGTGTATATGTATTTACATAGTTGTGTATAGTTATATGTTCAGGCATACCTTCAAATGATCATTTTAGTGGTTCTTAACTTTTGGATGACACTTCATGTCTTAAAGAGTCCACTAAAAGTTATGGATTGTTTTCCCAGGAAAAAAATGCACATATTTTCACTGTCAGGAGTTTCCAAAATTCCCAGAAGATGATCTGTGACCAACTTTACCCACTCATGGAACCAGGGGCAATGTAGGAAGTAGCAACACTGTAATGGGTTGGGAGGGTATTATTCTTTGTAGCAAAAACCTAATGAAACAGAATACTCAGGGTGCTCTTGGTTGAATTTTCTGCTCAACAAAGTTCATCACAAAGTCTTTTTTATCACAAAACCGTGGGTTAAAAACCTTGCAGAAAGTCTAAATTCATTTCCCTATGCGACAGTCCAAGGATCCTTTGACTACAACCTCTTCTCTATGGTTGCCGAACTTCCACAACTGCCATCACAGCACCTACAACATTTTAGTGTATCTCCTTGTCTGCCACTTCTCTCACACATCTTTTTATCCTTTCTCCTCCCCCTGCCTGCAAATGTCCTTACCATTGTGCATGAGATGAGTATCTGAGGTATAATGGTAATCGAATCCATGGTTTCCACTTGGTGGTGGGGAGAAAGCATTAGATCTAGGCTTGTATCACAGCTCTCCACAGGTTCCCGGTTGTGTGACTTCAGGCAAGTTTAGTTTTCTCATCTGAAAATCTAATTTTTTTAAAGATTTTACTTATTTATTTTTAGACAGAGGGTAAGGGAGGGAGAAAGAGAGGGAGAGAAACATCAATGTGTGGTTGCCTCTCATGTGCCCCACACTGGGGAACCTGGCCCACAACCCGGGCATGTGCCCTGACTGGGAATCAGACCAGTGACCCTTTGCGTGCAGGCTGGCGGTCAAGCCACTGAGCCACACCAGCCAGAAGGATGATAAATCCAATTCCCAGGGTTAGGTACTATGGGGTGAATAGGACGTAGGGCTTAATGTAAAAGATATCTTTTAGGGGCCGAAGGGCTCTTCAACTTGAGTTAAAGCCTGGTTTCTTTATTTACTACTTGTGCAAGCTTGGCACCTTGGTTTCTTCTATTGTAAAAAAAAACAAAAAGGTAATACTACAGTAGAACATACCTCAGTAGGATATTGGGGAAATAAAATGAGTTAACGTGGAATATTTAATCTGCATGGAGTCAGTCATCTACAAATGTGTGCTGCTGCTATTATTATCATCATTACTCCTGTTAGGAACTATCTCCTTAGGGAGCTGAAACCTGCAACGTGAAGCAGTTTACGAGCCACACAAGTCACTAGCCAGACAGAGCGCGATGACAATTGCTGGAAGAGGCTCAGCAGAGAGCAAGGTCGGGGGGACTGAAGTCATCAGGAGTGGTTTTAAGCCAGAACCTCCTCCTTCTTTTTTAGTTTTCAGTTTTTTTTAATTGTTTATTTTCCAATTACAGTTGACATACAATATTATGTTAGTTTCAAGTGTATAACATAGTAACTAGACATTTATGTACCTTAGGAAGTGATCACCTTGATAAAGAAGTCTAGAACCCATCTGACACCAACATAGACATTACAATATTTTAAGCTAAAGCTTGTAGTATATTTTTAAAGATCATTTATTTACTTCTGGTCAAGATGGTAACATAGGTAAACACACTTTGCCTCCTTGGGCAACCACAGAGAGAATTACAACTAGACCTCAAAACAAATAACACCCAGAACCGTCAGAAAATTGAGCTGTATGGAAGTCCAACAACCAAGAATTTAAAGAAGCCATGTTCATCCAGATGGGTAGGAGGGGTAGAGACACGAAGAAAGGCAGAGAGGCGTGGAGGCATGGTGTGATGTGGAAAGGTTGCGGTGGTGAAATGCGAGGTCCCACATTCATGTGTGGTGGATAAAAATTGGGATGGATACCTTGGGAGTGAGCAATCCCAGCCCCACGCCAGACCACACAGCACAGGGTTCTGGTGCCAGGAAGATAAATCCCCATGACATCTGGCTGTAAAAACCAGGGGGGTTGGGGTGATGGAAGAAACTGCTGGGTTTTCAGGAGACTTGGCTTAAAGGGCCTGCATGGATTTAAAATGTACACAGACCCACTCCCTCGGATTTAGCACTGGGGCAACAGCTGGAAGGGCGCTAGTCACACAGCGAGTTCCAAGCAAACCTCCAGGAGCCAGGCAACGTAACTGTCCCCTCTCCAAGCCCTCCAGCCACACAGAGCCACAAAGCAGTGGAGCATGTGGCCCCACCGTGGCAATTACCTAAGGCTCCACACTAAACAATTTACTGGTCTTTTTTCTATAATAGGCCACACTACTAAGACAGGGAGTCAAAGCAGTTCTATTTAATACACAGGAAAACACGGTGGGGTTAGGGGGCGGCTGCCAAATTGAGGAGACAAATATAGTCCAGATGAAAGAACAAGACAAAACCCCAGAAAACTAAATGAAACAGATAACCAACCTATCAGATGCAGAGTTCAAACACTGGGGATCAGGATGCTCAAAGGACTCATTGAGTACAGCAACAAAATAAAAACGACCCGGGAAGAAATGAAAGTTACACTAGGTTGAAATGAAAAAAATCTACAGGGAACCAATAGTGGAGGGGATAAAGCTGGATTCAGATCAATGATTTGGAATGTAAGGAAGAAATGAGCATTCAACTAGAACAGCAAGAAGAAAATATAATTAAAAAAAGACTAGGATAGTTTGGGACATCTCCAAACATACCAACATTCAAATCATAGGGATGCCAGAAGGAAAAGAGGAAGAGCAAGAAATCGAAAACTTCTTTGAAAAAATAATAAAAGAAAACTTTCCTAATTTGGTGAAGGAAATAAACATTTAAGTCCAGGAAGCACAGAGAGTCCCAAACAAGTTGGACTCTAAGAGGAACACACCAAGACACATCATAATTAAAATGCCAAAAGTTAGAGAGAATCTTAAAAGCAGCAAGAGAAAATCAGAGCTACCTACAAAGGAGTTCCCATAAGACTGTCAGCTGATTTCTCAAAAGAAACTTTGCAGGCAAGAAGGGACTGGTAAGTAGTATTCAAAGTGATGAAAAGCAAGGACTTGCAACCTAGATTACTCTACCCAGCAAAGCTATCATTTAGAATGGAAGGGCAGATGAAGTGCTTCCCAGATAAGGTAAAGCTAAAGGAGTTCATCATCACCAAGCCCTTATTATATGACATATCAAAGGGACTAATGTAAGAAAAAGGAGATCAAAACCATGAACATTAAAATAGCAATAAATTCACAGCTATCAACAACTGAATCTAGAAAATAAACTAAGCAAACAACCAGAACAGGAAACAGAATCATAGATATGAAGATCATTTGGAGGTTTATCAGCTGGGAGGGGGAAAAGGGGGTAAAAGGTACAGGGATTAAGAAGCATAATTGGTAGGTACAGAATAGACAGGGGGATGTTAAGAATAGTGTAGGAAATGGAGAAGCCAAAGAACTTATGTGCATGACCCATGGACATGAACTAAGTGGGGGTAGATTGCTGGGGATAATGGGAGTACTGGGTGGAGGGGGCAAAGGGGGGAAAATTGAGACAACTATAATAGCATAATCTGTAAAATATATTTGAAAAATTATTTATTTTTAGAAAGAGGGGAAGGTGGGGAGAAAGATGGGGAAAGAAGCATTGATGTGCAAGATTGCCTCTTGCAGGGCCCCAGCCAGGGACCTGGCCCACAACCCAGGCATGTACCCTGATTGGGATTCGAACTGGCGACCCTCCACTTTGTGGGACAATGCCCAACCCACTGAGCCACACCAGTCAGGGTAAAGCCAAGGCTCTTAAAATCAGGGCAACTTGTGAAGGATAGAGGGATACGTCTTTGGATCTGGAGGTGGAAAGGGAACATATTTCCAGAAACGAGTGGGATCACACATCTTCACGGAAGGGGCCTTTCTTTGCTCTTGGTGGATGTTTACAAACCCAGATGATATCCAGTTCATCATCTGGGGCTCAGGTCCTTGGTGATGAGTTGTTATGAGTGGAGAGCTGAAAAAAGTTATGTTCCCATGGAAGACAATCAAACAAAGCTAAACATAGCTGGACTAAGAGAACCTATGACTGCTAACAGACATGCAACTAAACAAACCCCAAGGCTTACTCCCTCCCTGGGGAATTTAGGCCAGAAACAGTTTTTGTAGCTTCCTCTGCCGAGCTGTGGACCCATTCTGGCTTGATTGAGAAGAAAGGTGAGATTCGCTATTCTTTCAAGGGGGTTATCTACCCCTTGAAGGGAATCCCCAGGGGTATAGTCTAGAAAGGGAAGGGAAATTGAGGAGAATATACAAAAAGAACCTTTGTCTTGTTAGCCCATGAAAATTCCTGTTCACATCCTCCAAGCAGTTTGCAGAAAGGAATCAGGGTTCCTAAAAAAAAAAAAAATCCCCTTCTACTTTTTCCCTCAAATCAAAGTTCAGTGGTGGAACACTTAAAGGGGGTGAAGGTTGTTACTCAATGCACAGCTAAACTATGCCTAAAGGGTTTATATTAGCTACCAACCGACATCAGCCAAAGAATGGACAAGAAGGCAGACAGACCATGTAACTTTCCATCTTCCCTGGAGCCCCAGCCTGCCTGGATTTGGCTGGCCAGGGTGGGGGCTAGAAGTAAGATGCCAAATCCTCAGGGCACAGAGGGACCACCTGACTTTGGACCTCATAGACCAAGGAGATGCCTTTCTCCAGGTCCCCTCTGAGAAAGGGGACCTGGGGACTTGCTCAAAGAAAGCAAGTCACTTCGTAAGTTACTGTGTGATTCATGAAGCTGCAGATGTAGCCATTTGCTGGATAGTGTACCCCCACTTCAAATATGACCTATAGGGAATTTAGAGGAAAATCTTTTTTTCCCACTATCAGGAAGTAAAGTAAGAAATATTAAATAGATAGTCTGGGTCTGGGAACATCTAGTGGGAGATGTAACAGACACGCCCAATTCCCTTGCTGAGACAGGTGGAAAAAGCTGATCCTTCTCTTCATCGAAGTGTGTGCTTGTAATTTTAATAAATGGGAAAGGATAATGCAACAGTTTAACAAACAGTTTCTTTTCCTCCCCCTGTGCACACAGGGAGCAGAAATTAAAAAGCTAAGGGAATTTGATTTTGAAGGTCCCTAAAGAGCTGAAGAAATCTCCTTACTGGGGACCTGACCCTGAGAGAATCAACTTGCAGCCCCTGTGGGCAAGCAGGCGAGGAACCATTGCTGGAGGGGCAAGACCTGGCAAGTCTCTGTTGTCTTGCTTGAGCCCAGGGAGTGAAGTGGCTGTTGAGTAACCAGGGAGCCATTCTTTGTAGATCAAGCACCACACCTAGTTTTGCACCTGGAAGCTTAGCCAATTAACGTGTGCATCGCTTGTTAAGGATCTAGTTTGATTAAACAAGTAGTGATTAAATTCTTGTCCTTTCCTTCCATTTTATCTCATCCTTGTCTTGGAAAAGGGCTGTAAAGATTGCTGATGACTTGTTCCAGTTTTCATTTTGGTGTTGCCAAGTGCTAAATCATCCAGTTAGTTAGAATTAAGCACATGCTTCCAGCTAAGCCAAAGTTTTTTGAGAGATTTAAAAATTTTCATTATCAAAAGTATCACCATAGTCATAGGAAAAAACTGAACTTTGTAGTATATTTTTACTTTAATAGTATTTTTATTTTGAATTATGAATGCAGATAAGGGAGGAGAATCATTATTTTTTTTTCAGGGGCTGTGCAGTGTTTTAATCAGGCCTGATATCCCTGCAAAGTTTCCAGAATTCCCAGAGAGAGAAGTGCAGGGCCACTCCAGAGGCCTGGGCCACTGGAGGAGGAGAGATTGTATCCAGAAGTAAGAAGGTGCCTCCCTTGCAGGAGTTCAGGACAACTGTAATAGTATAGTTAGTAAAATATGTTTTTTAAAGAGTGCTATCCTCTTTGGCCTGGCATTTTCCCATTC
>PVKM010002139.1:0-34365 GCA_004027735.1 Carollia perspicillata | reverse complement strand
TCAGGCCTGATATCCCTGCAAAGTTTCCAGAATTCCCAGAGAGAGAAGTGCAGGGCCACTCCAGAGGCCTGGGCCACTGGAGGAGGAGAGATTGTATCCAGAAGTAAGAAGGTGCCTCCTTTGCAGGAGCTCAGGACAACTGTAATAGTATAGTTAGTAAAATATGTTTTTTAAAGAGTGCTATCCTCTTTGGCCTGGCATTTTCCCATTCGTCAGTGATGTTGAGAATCTTTTCATGTCTTTGCTATTTTTATTCCCTCTACTGTGAAATAGTCCACCATTATAATATATATAACCTATTATATTATATATATATAATATGTATAACCTATAAACGGTTATATATAACCACAGCCAAGATGTGCAGGCAGCCCAGTCAATGAGTGGATAGAAAAGCTGTGGTGCCCTGACTGGTGCGGCTTAGTGGGTTGGGCATCATCCCGCAAAGCAAAACAGCCTTTGCCTGTTTTTCTTTTGAGTCATTTGTCTCTTTCTTATTGATTTGTAGGATTCCTTATTGTAGTCCGGAACCATGTTGTCCATCAAGGAGTTTTAAATTTTTTCTAGAGAACGAAACTGGAGGAACAGTGCCAGATTTTACTGAGTGCCTGCTACAGGAACATACCCATTGAGGACTGGGACTGAGAGAAAGGTGCACACTGTGTAATCAGACTCTGCGTACTTGTCTAACATCGTGGAGGGTCAGCTGAATGCACACAGGCATACCAGTCATACTACGAAAAGATAATTATTGTAGAAAAAATAAATAAGTTTTGTATTTTGGTTCAGTCAGCCTATTTGTCATTTCTTTTCACAAGTATCGTATTGATCGTCACTTCTATTGGGGTTACTTAGGTCACTGGACTTTTTTTTTTTTTGAGGGAATCTGTATACTAGCGCTTCTGCTTTTCGCTGCTGGCCCTGTTCTAAAGGTTGAGTGCTTCTGTCTCCAGGCTTTTCTCCTCAGAATGACTGGCTGCTACTAGCTTGCTGTCTGTCCTCTGGGATGAATTAGGAATTCACAGTTTTTTTCTCTGGGGTGAACTCTTCCCAGAATCCCTCAGATGCATATGGCCTGTTCTTGCAAAGGCAGGCTGTGTGGGAGGAAACCCAGTAGAGATGTCATCGTAGCTGGGAGCGGTTATCTGCAAAATGCAATTTTGACTGCTTTAAATGTGCTGCTCAGAGAGATTTCATACTTGAACCAGACATCAAAGGTTTTACATTGATGCTGAAATGCACTAGGGTGGATGAAACTACCTCCCAGTTGGTTGTTGAACACATAGGCTCATGGAACATGGTGAGTGAATCTTTTTATTCAGGATTGTGCATGATAGTCTAACCAACCTAGAGTACATGGCATGGCAGAGATTTGAGTAGCCTCTATTATAAAGTCTGTAAGCTGTTCAACCATGAGTAAGGGGGCTTGGTGGCCATGGCACTCATAGGGCCAACCTTTGGTTAGCAGACTTCCCCTCAGCCTCTCCTTCCTGCCTCTTCTTTCGTCTTCCCCCTTCCCCATAGTCCTAGTGTCTGTTGCTTCCCCCAAATATCCCAAGTGCTTTTTTTTAAATCCTCACCCGAGGTTATATTTATTGATGAGCGAGAGAAAGATGGATGTGAGAGAGAAACATTAATCACTCACTTCCTGTACAAGCCCTGACTGGAAATCGAATCTGAAACCTTTGGTGTATGAGACCACATTCCAGCCAGCTAAGCCAACTGGCCAGGACCCAGCTATTTTTTTATTTCTTAAAAGCATAATCATTTTCTGTTCCTCATGGAGGGTAAGGAGGACAGGGGATGAAAATTTCTGACTGTGGTCTCACCTCCTGTTCAAGCATTAAAAATAACCATGCACACATATATTCATTGTAGCATCATTTACAGTAGCCAGGACTTAGAAGCAGCCCAGGTGCCCATCAGTAGATGAGTGGATAAAAAAACTGTGGTGCCCTGACTGGTGTGGCTCAGTGAGTTGGGCATCAGCCCACAAATCAAAAGGTTGCTGGTTGATTCCCACTCAGGGCATGTGCCTAGGTTGCAGGTTCAGTCCCCAGTCAGGGCACGTACAAGAGGCAACCAACTGATATTTCTCTCCCACATTGATGTTTGTTTCCCTCTCTCTCCCCACCTTCCCCTCTATCAAATAAACAAATAAATAAATAAATCTTTTTAAAAAGCTGTGGTACATTCACACAATGGAATACTACTTGGCCATAAGAAGGAAGGAAATCTTACCTTTTGTGACAGCATGGATGGACATGGGGAGTATTATGCTAAGTGAAATGCCAGTCATAGAAAGATAAGGGCCATATGATTTCACTTATATGTGGAATCTAATAAACAAAATAAACTAATAAGGTAGAAACAGACTCATGGATACAGAGAACAGACTGACAGCTGTCAGAGACAGGGGTTGGGGGTTGGATGAACAAGATGAGGAGATTAAGAAAAACAAAACTCACTAGACACAGATAGCAGCATGGTGATTACCAGAGGGGAAGGGACGTTTGGGGAAGTACAGAGGGTAAAAAAGGGGAGATAAGTGGTGATGAAAGGAAATGACTTTGGGTGGTGAACACACAATGCAACATACAGATGATGTGTTATAGAATTGTACACCTAAAATCTATGTAATTTTATTAGCCCAAGTCATCTCGATAAATTCAATTTAAAAAAATAACTCGACCACTCATATGGGCCAATTAACCTCCTGTTTGCATCCCTCCTGTGTCCTTGTTATGCTGAGAATCTGTCCCTTCTTTTGACTTAAATTACAAAAAACCTTCTCTTACCTTCACCTTGAAAGTCACCATTATCATTATTAGTTGGGACAGAGCTGGGTGATCGTTAGATACAGGGGCTCTCGAGTCAACAACTTTGGGATGATTTCTTCTTTGCTACTTATTAGTTGTGTGGCTAAGAAAAAAATATTTTAAAAAATTATCATAATCACTATTAGAAGCAACAATAGCAGGGCTATTTTATTCTAATGGATAATGGATGCGAGCCATTTGGCCTAACCTGAATATACAGAAAAATTGAATGGAGTAAAAGGCTTTAACAGGTCACCTCTTCTTCTAGGAGCTACAGTTTTATTTTGGGGTTTTTGGATGACAAAACAGAACACTGGATTGGTCTGACTATAATTCTGAAGTTCTCTGGTTAAGGTTTTAAAATTTAAGACAATGTGATTTTAAAATCCTCTGTCCCCAGTATTTCCAGCAAATCAGAAGTTAGGTCTGGAGTCTTGATTAATTAAGATTAAAATTTTGGGCAAGAATACTTCATAGTTTTCTTGAACCTAAATTCCTACACAGATTTTTTTATCCTTACTCAGGGACATTTTTTTATTGCTTCTAGAGAGAGGGAGAGAGAGAGAAACATCGATGCGAGAGAGAAGCATTGATCGGTTGCTTTCTCATAGGTACCCGATTGGGCATCGAACCCACAACCTGGGTATGTGCCCTGATCAGGAATCAAACCCGCAACATTTCGGTCTACAGGACGATGCTCCAACTAACTGAGCCATACCAGCCAGGGCTAAATTTCTATGCAGAGTTAATTCTAGTCACTAACTAGTTAGCTGTTTGCCTCCCCACGATTCCTCTGTTTATCTCCACTGACTCAGTCACCCATCACACCTCAGCTTAGACAACAGTCTCTCAGGGAAGCTGCATCTGTTGCTCCACATCTAGGACTTGGGCTCCTTTCAGAGCTGCACCAGAGAGAATTGTAATTACCTGTTTGTGTATCTGGATCCCACACCAATGAATGCGCTGCTTGTAGCCCACCTCCCCTTGTCCCAACTTCCTTGTCTTTCTCCTTCTTGATATCCGCCCATCCTTCAGTCCTCAGTTTGAACGGTACACCCTCAAGGTCAGCTTTCCCCATTACACAGAGCCATATTCCCCTGTGCTTTTTTTTCATAGCATTTATCACATTATTTCTGGGTTTTCATGAATGCTTTTCTCATTTATGAGACTATAAACTCCTTGGAGGCAGGGTCCATGTTTGCAATAGTGCCCAGTCCCCAGCACCTAGCATGGGACTCAACTCCTTGTAGCAGTTACTAAATATTTTGATTATTGATGTTTGTGGCTTCAGTATCTAGCTGGTATGCCACGCCCTTCACAAGATTTTATTGTGCAGGTAGGTACACAAGTCCTTCATAGTATGAGAAAGAAAGGCAGGAAAATAGGTGTGCAAGGGGGCCAACAAGATGGAAAAATAGGTTTCTATCATTTGTGAACTGTTCTTGCCAAAAGCGTTTAACTGGAATCTAATCAAGCCTCTAGACCTAACTTCCAGTTTACAGGAAATAAAGAGATAAAAAAATATTTCATAACACCATGAGGAAGCAATCAAAGACAGAAATTGCAAAACATTCTGTAAGACAACTGGCCTAAACAAAAGGTCATGAAAAGGAAAAAAATGAGAAGAATTATTTTAGATTAAAAGACTGCAGAGACATAGCATCCAAATGTGTTATATGATCTTTGATTGAATTGTGGTAGCAAAAAGGCAATTATGAAAGACATTTTGAGTACTATTGGAGAAGTTGGAATATGGATGTATATTAGATGATACTCTGGAATTATTGATGGAAGGTATACAGATCGTTGCTGCACAAGATTTTTTTGTTTATGGTTTTTGGATGGCAAGTGGGTCAGGTTTAATGAGATATAATTTGCACAGAGTAAAATTAAAATTTTTAAAATTTATATGGTATAACATATGATTAACAAACACATGCAGTTGTTTATCTCTTATCACAATCAGGAGCTAAACTTTTTCTGTTGTTCTAAAAATTCTCCCATGTCTCTTTGTAGTTAGTCCTTCATCCTACTCCCAGCCTTGGCACCACAGATCTGGTCTCCATCCCTATAACTTTGCCTTTTCCAGAGTGTCTTATAAACACCTTTTGGGTATGGCTTTTTTAAACTTAGTGTCATACTTTCTTAGGGGTGCTGTAACAAAGTACCACACCTAGGTGGCTTACACAACAGAAATTTATTATCTCACAGTTCAGATGCAAGAAGTCCGACATCAAGTTGTCAGAAGGGGCGTGCTCTCTGGATAGCTCTAGGGGAGAATCTGTTCCTGCCTTTATCTCTGTGTCTGGTGTCAGCAGCAATTCTTGGCATTCCATATTTTACAGCTACATGACTCCAGCCTGCCTCTGTCACTGCACAGTGTCCTCCCAGTATGCTGCCTTTGTCATTGCATGGCTTCTCCCTGTGTGTCTCATACAAGGACCCACCACTCATATTGTAGTAAGGACCCACCCTTTTCCAGTATGATCTCATCTGAACTAATTACATCTGCAATGACCCATCTCTTCTTTCTAAACAGTGAAATCACTAGCCTTTATTCAGTTCTTATAATGTGCCAGGCACTTAAGCTCTTTCTTTTATTTTGTACAGTGACCACATTAAGTAAATAATATCATCTCCTTTTATACATGAGAAAACAGGCTCGGAGAGGCTAGTGGCAGCCCATGGACATGCATCTAAGAGTCCTGGAATCAGGCAGTTGAGTCCATGCTGCAGTCCAGTGCCTAGCACACTGCGTATTCATGAGGGATGAACCCTTTCTCTGTGCTTACCAGCAATGACCCCATTTCTATATAAGGTCACATTTTGAGGTGTTAGGGGGTTAGGACTTTACTTTTTGGGAGAGAGGCATAATTGAATTCACGACATGTAGCATAATGCATTTGAGATTCATCCATGTTTTTGCATGTGTCAGTTTGCATGTTCCTTTGTTTGCTGTGTGGTATCCCACTGTGTGGATGTACCACATCTTGTTTGTTCATTTATCAGTAGAAGGACATTTGGCAATTTTGAATAAAGCCACTATAAACATTGGCCTATAGAACTTTGTGTAAACACAAACTTTTACTTCTCTTGGGTAAATATTAAGAAAGGGCATATTTAATTCTAAAAAAAAATGTGAGACTTTTCCAAAGTAGTGGTACCATTTTCCATTCCCATCAGCAATATGAGAGTTTCAGTCATCTACATTTTCGCCAATACTTGATATTGTCAGTTTTTCTGATTATAGTCATTTTAATGCATATGTAATGGTAGCTCACTGTTTTTAAATATATTTTATTGATTATGCTATTACAGTTGTCCCATTTTTTCTCCCTTTTATTCCCCTCCACCCTGTACCTCCCCTCCCATGTAGTGGTATCTCATTGTGATTTTAATTTTGTATTTCCCTAATGCCTTATGTTCAGCATCTTTCCACATGCTTATTTGCCATTTATATGTCTTTAGATTATTTGTTTCTTATTATTTAGTTTTGTGAGTTCTTTGTATATTCTGGGTACAAGTCATTTATCAGATGTATTTTTAAAATACTTCTCTCAGTCTGTGGCTTGTTTTTTATTTTTCTTAACAGTGTCTTTCAAGGAGCAGAGGCTTATAGTTTATTTTTATGGATTGACTTCCAGAATGGCAGAGTAAGGAGCTCAGCCAACCTCCTTAGCAAACAAATGGGTGAAAATTATTTAAAAAAAAAAACTCTGGGAATTGTCCTAAGAGCATGCTGCAAATGAATAAACATTCACTGAAGAACATCATTATCTCAAGCTGGCAGAGCTCTTCCCCAGAGCTCCTAGTCCGAGATGACAGTCTAACCCCAGCTGGGGCAGGCTGCCAGTGTTCTCATCCCTCTCCCACAGCGCCTTGCTACAAAAGCTCTATAGCAGGCAAGCATAGTGGGGAGGACCGGCTCTCCCTTCTCCCACTCAGCCTTCATTCATAGAAACTGGATCACTTAAGCAGTCCTGGAGAGAATGTAAAATGGTACAGCACTTTGGGAATCAGTTTGGCAGTTTCTTAAAAACCAAAACATACAACTAGCATACAACCCAGCAAGTGCAATCTTGGGCATTTATCCCAGAGAAATGAAGACATATGTTTAAATCAAAACCTGAACACATATGTTTATAGCAGCTTTATTTGTAATAGCTCAAAACTGGAAACGACCCAAATGTCCTTCAATAGATGAATGTTTAAACAAATTGGTATATCCATATGATGGAGTACTCCTCAGAAACAAACTACAGATCATGCCAACAACCTGGATGAATCTTCAGAGGATTATGCCAAGTTGGGAAAAAATCCCAAAAGGATATATACTGTATTATTTCATTCATATAACATTCTTGAAATAACAAAATTGTAGAAGTGAAGAACAGATTAGTGGCTGCCAGGGGTAAGAAGGGGTGGGAGCAGGAGGGAAGTGGCTATAAAAGGGAACTGGAGGGGGATCCTTGTGGTGATGGAAAAGTTCTGTATCTTCACTACATCAGTGTCGGTATCCTGGTTGTGATGTTGTACTATTGTTTTGCAGAATGTTACCATGGGGAAAACTGAGGATAGGATACATAGATGTTCTCTACATTATTTCTTACAGCTATATGTAATGCTACAATTACCTCATAATAAAAGCTTAATTTTTAAAAAAATTGAAAAGGATTTGAATAGATATTTCTCCAAATGAGATATACAGATAGTGAATAAACACATGAAAAGATGCTTAACATCATGAGTCATTAGGAAAATGCAAACCGAAACCACAATGAGATAAGGTAGCTATAACCAGCCCTGGCTGGTGTAGCTCAGTGGATTGAGCACAGGCTGAGAACCAAAGGGTCACCAGTTTGATTCTCAGTCACAGCACATGCCTGGGTTGTGGGCCAGGTCCCCAGTAGGGGGTGTGAAGGCTCAACCATACATTGATATTTCCCTCCCTCTCTTTCTCCTTCCCTTCTCCTCTCTAAAAGTAAATAAAATCTTTAAAAAATTATTTAAAAATTCTTCCAGCCAAGGGGAGGTGTTGATAGACACATTGTACCTCCTCACACAACCAGAAGAAGGGCAACAACAAGTTTAAAAACAAAAACAACCAGAACTGACAGAAAATCTAACTGTATGGAAGTCCGACAACCAAAGAGTTCAAGAAGAAATATTCGTCCAGACCAGTAGGAGCGGTGGAGACAGGCAGCCAGGCAGAGAGGATTCTCGGAAAGGTGGTGGCTGGCGGACTGGTAAGGTGGTGGATTTCAGACTTGGTGGTCCCACATTCACATGCAGATAAACTGGGAGGAACAACTGGGGAGTGAGACAGACCACACAACCCAGGGTTCCAGCCCAGAGAAATAAAGCCTCAAAATATCTGACTGAAAATGCCTGTGGGGGTTGAGGTGGCAGTGGGAGAAACTCCCAGCCTCACAGGAGAGTTCACTGGAGAGACCCACAGGGTCCTAGAATGTACACAAGCCTACTCACCAGAGAATCAGCACCAGAAGGCCCAATTTGCTTGTGGGTAGTGGGGGAAGTGACTGAAAACTGGTAGAGAGTAGAGCAAGCAACATTGTTCCCTCTCAGACCCCTTCCCCACATATGGTGTCACAACACAGCCATGAGGGTTGCCCTACCCTGGTGAACACCTAAGGCTCTGCCCCTTATACCTAACAGGTGCACCTAGACAAAAAAAAATGGCCCAAATGAAAGACCAGTTCAAAGCTCTAGAAAAAATAGCCAACCTATTAGATGCACAGTTCAAAACACTGGTTATCAGGATGCTCCAGGAACTCACTGGGTACTTCAACAGCATAAAAAAGACCCAGGCAGCAATGAAGGTTGAATTATGTGAAATAAACAAAAATCTACAGGGAACCTACAGTGATGGGAAGGAAACTGGGACTCAAATCAATGGTTTGGAGCAGAAGGAAGAAAGAAACATTCAACCAGAATAAAATGAAGAAACAAGAATTCAAAACGATGAGGAGAGACTTAGGAATGTCTAGGACATCTTTAAATGTTCCAACATCCAAATCATAGGGGTGCCAGAAGCAGAAGAACAACAGCAAGAAACTGAAAACGTATTTGAACGAATAAAGGAGAACTTCCCCAATCTAGCAAAGGAAATAGACTTTCAGGAAGTCCAGGAAGCTCAGAGAGTCCCAAAGAAGTTGGATCCAAGGAGGAACACACCAAGGCACATCATAGTTACATTGCCAAAGATTAAAATGAAGGAGAGAATCTTAAAAGCAGCAAGACAAAAGGAGAGAGTTACCCACAAATGAGTGCCCATAAGACTGTCAGCTGATTTCTCAAAAGAAACCTTTCAGGCAAGAAGGGGCTGGAAAGAAGTATTCCAAGTCATGAAACACAAGGACCTACATCCAAGATTACTCTATCCAACAAAGCTGTCATTTAGAATGGAAGGGCAGATAAAGTGCTTCCCAGATAAGGTCAAGTTAAAGGAGTTCATCATCACCAAGCCCTTATTATATGAAATGTTAAAGGGATTTATCTAAGAAAAAGAAAATAAAAAATATGAACAGTGAAATGACAACAAACTCAGAGCTATTAATAACCAAAACTAAAAAATAAAAACAAACTAAGCAAGCAACCAGAACAGGAACAGAGCCACAGAAATGGAGATCACATGGAGGGTTATATCAGTGAAGGAGTGGGAGGGGGAGAGAGGAAAAGTACAAAGAATAAGTAGTATAAATGGTAGGGAGAAAACAGACAGGGGGAAGTTAAGAATAGCATAGGAAATATAGAAGCCAAAGAACTTATATGTACAACCCATGGACATGAACTAAAGAGGGGGAACACCTGTGGGAGGGGGTGTGCGGGATGGAGGGGAATAAAGGGGGGAATGGGATAACTAATAGCATAATCAATAAGGTATATATTTTTTAATTATAAAAATATTAGAAAGTGCTGTTCTTCAAATTCATAAACAGAGTTACCATATGACCTAGTAATTATATTCCTAGGTATATACATACCCAAGAGAAATGAAAACACACATTCACCAGAAACTATTTTTCAGCTATAAAAAGAAATAACTAATACATGCCACAACATGGATGAACCTTGAAAACATTCTAAGTAAAAGAAGTCAGCCACAAAAGACCACACCTTAAATTTACAATTATTTTGTATGAAATGTTCAGAATAGGCAAAGCTCAAGACAAAGCAGATTGGGAGTTGCTTGGGGGCAATCTGCGTGATTGCTTATCGGTATAGGATTTTTTCTGGAGAAAATGAAAATGTCTAAAATTAAATTATGGTGATGGTTGTACAACCCTGTGAATTTACTAAAGAACACTGACTTTTACCCTTTATGTGGGTAAATAGTATGGTACATGAATTATAGCTCAATAAAGCTAAAACAAAGGGAATCAAGCTTGAATCCAAGCTATCTCTGTCTTCTGTAATTTTTTAAAAAAACTTTTTTTGAAAAGAATTTCAAAGTTACAGAAAATTGTAAGAGTCACTAATTCCCAATATTTTTGCCTGTTTTAAAGGTTAAATCCCATCTGCTTCGGCCTCATGTGTTCATTGCCTTTTTTTGTAGGTCTGGATTTCGGATTGCATTGTTTACCCCAGTAGTTCTCAATAAAACATCTGGCAATGTTTGGAGACATCTGGGGAGTGGCTGCTGCTGGCGTCTAGTGAGCCAAGGCACAGGATGCTGCTAACCATTCTAGAACGCACAGGGCAGCACTGCCACCAAAAACTCATCTGAACCAAAATGCCAATAGTGCTCAGATTGAGAAACCTGCTGTACTCTGGTATATATTTATTAAAAAGAGAAATATTATAGTCCGGTTAAACAGAATGGGAATTTTACTTTCAAATCAGGGTTTGGGAGCATTGAGTGTGTGTATCTCATATGATTTATTTATCAGCTGGTCTTTCAGCTGCTTCTCCCACCCTAAACATTTGCCTGGTGCCTATGAGGGCAAGAGCCAGACATAAGGTGCTAGAGTGTCTGAGCAGTGCTATAAACTAATGGGCACTTAAGTATTTGGAAAAAAGGACAGGGCAGCAGCTGGGAAGTCAGGTGGCAACATTAACAAAGCCCAGGAGGGCAGTAAAGACTGTAGTTTGGGAGCTCTGGATCCAGACTGAGGCAGCCCTGTCATAGCACTGGGATAAAACACGATCACAGGACTTAAAGGATACAATAGGTCATTTCACATGTGACTTTTTGCCAATGTGCTTTCTTCATGAAATGGTAGCACTGAGGCCATTCTTAGAGGTTGAGTGCTTGAGGGAGTTACTACATGCTAGAATATCTTTTATTCATTAATTTAAAAAATTATTGAATTTATTGAGGTGACATTGGTTAATAAAATTATATAGGTTTCAGGTGTACAGTTCAGGTGTATAATGTATTGTGTGTTCACCATCCTAAGTCAAGTCTGCTTCTGTCACCAATTATCCCTCTTTACCCTCTTCTATCTCCTCCTACAGCCCTTCCCCTCTGGTAGTCACTGTACTGTTATGTGGACTTATGAGTTTTTTTTCTTAATCTCTTTACCTTTTTCACCCAGTTCCCCGAACCTCCTTTCCTCTGACAGCTGTCAGTCTGTTCGCTGTATCTATGAGTCTGTCTCTATTTCGTTTGTTTATTTTGTTCATTAGATTCCACATATAAGTGAAATCATATGGTATTTGCCTTTCTGTGACTGCCTCTAGTCCATCAATGTTGTGGCAAAAGGTCAAGAGTTCTCTCTTTCTTACAGGTGAGTAGTATTCTATTGTGTAAATACAGCACAGCTTTTTTATCCACTCATCTACTGATGAGCACTTAAGCTGCTTCCAAATCTTGGCTGTTGTAAATAATGCTGCGATGAACATAGGGGAGCATATATTCTTTCAAATTAGTGTTTCAGGTTTCTTTGAATATAGTCCCAGAAGGAATCACTGGGTCATAAGGCAGATCCATTTTTAATTTTTTGAAGGGACTCTATACTGTTTTCCACAGTGGTTGCACCAATATGCAATCCAACCAATAGTGCTCAAGGGTCCCCTTTTGTCCGTACACTCACAACACTTGTTTGTTGATTTAGTAATGACAGCCATTCTGACAAGTGTGAAGTGGTATCTCATTGTGGTTTTAATTTACATTTCTCTAATAATTAGTGACTTTGAGAATCTTTTCATATGCCTACTGGCCATCTGTATGTCCTCTTTGGAGAAGTGTCTATTCAGGTCCTTTGCCCATTTTTAATTGGATTGTTTGGGGGTTTTTGGTGTTGAATTGTGTAAGTTCTTTATAAATTTTGGATATTATTCTTTTATCAGATGTACCATTGATGAATATGTTCTCCCATTCTGTGGGTTGTCTTTTCATTTTGCTGATGGTTTTCTTTGCTGTGCAAAACCTTTTTAGTTTGATGTAGTCCCATTTGATTTTTTTTGTTGTTGTTGTTTTTTTCCCTTGTCTGAGGAGACATATCAGAAAAAATATTGCTACAAGGAATGTCTAAGATTTTACAGCCTATGTTTTCTTCTAGGATATTTGTGTTTTCAAATCTAACACTTAAGTTTTTAATTCATTTTCAGTTTATTCTTGTGTATGGTGCAAGAAGGTGGTCTAGTTTCATTTTTTGCATATATCTGTCCAATTGTCCCAACATCATTTATTAAATGGGCTGTCCTTACTCCATTGTATGTTCTCGCCTCCTTTGTCAAATGTTAATTGGCCGTAGAGGCATGGGCTTATTCCTGGGCTCTCTATTCTGTTCCATTGCTCTATGTGTCTGTTTTATGCCAGTACCATGCTATTTTGATTACTTTGGACTTGTAGTGTAGTTTCCTCCAACTGGTTCTTCTTTCTCAAGATTGCTATGGCTATTTTGGGGTCTTTTGTGGCTCCATAAAAATTTCTGGAATATTTGTTCTAGTTCTGTGAAATATGCTATTGGTATCTTGATAGGAATTGCATTGAATCTATAGATTGCTTTGGGTATAGTGGACATTTTAATGATGTTGATTCTCCTATCCATGAACACCGTATATGATTTCACTCATTTGTATCTTCTTCAGTTTCTTTCTTCAGTGTCTTATAATTTTTCAAGCACGGGTCTTTTACATCCTTGGTTAAATTCATTCCTAGATATTTTATTTTTATTTTTTAAAGTATTTTACTTATTTTTAGAGAGGGGAAGGGAGGGAGAAAAACATTGATGTGAAAGAGAAACATCAATTGGTTGCCTCTCACATGTGCCCACAACCTAGGCATGTACCTGACCTGGAATTGAACTGGCAACCTTTTGCTTTGTGAGATGACACCCAACCAACTGAACTACACTAGTCAGGGCTAGGGTTTTGTTTTGTTTTGTTTTAAGCAATTGTGAATGGGATTGGTTACTTACTTTCCCTTTCTGATAGTTCATTACAGAAATATAAACTGATTTCTGGATATTTATTTTGTATCCTGCTACTTTACTGAATTCATTTATCAGTTCTAGTAGTTTTTTGATGGACTCTTTAGGGTACTCTATATACAGTATCATGTCATCTGCAAATGATGACAGTTTTACTTCTTCTTTTCCAGTTTGGATGTCTTTTATTTCTTCTTCTTGTCTGATTGTTGTGGCTAGGATTTCTAGTACTGTGTTGAATAAGAGTGGTGAAAGTGGACATCCCTGTCTTTTTTCCAATATTAAGAGAAATGATTTTAGTTTTTGCCCATTGAGTATGATGTTGGCTGTGGGTTTTTCATGTATGACCTTTATTACACTAAGGTATGTTCCCTCTATTTCCATTTTGCTGAAAGTTTTTCTCATCAATCTTTGCTGGATTTTGTCAGATGACTTTTCTGCATCTATTGATATGGTCATGTTATTTTTATCCTTCATTTTCTTTATGTGGTGTGATTTGTAGATATTGTACTAACTTTGCATTCCTGGAACAGAGCCTAGTTGATCATGGTATATGATCTTTTTAATGTATAGCTGGATCTAGTTTGATTTTGTTAAGGATTTTAGCATTTATGTTCATTAGGGATATTGATCTCTCTCTATATTTTTTCTTTGTAGTGTCCTTATCTAGTTTTGGAATTAGGATAATGCCTCATAAAATGAGCTTAGGAGTCATCCTTCCTCTTGAATTTTTTGGACAGTTTAAAAAAGATAGGCATTAGCTTTTCTTTGAATATTTGGTAAAATTTACCTGTAAGCCATCAAGTCCAGGACTTTTGTTGGGAGTTTTTTGATTACTACTTCAGTTTTATTAGTTGTGATCACTCTATTCAGATTTTCTGATTCTTCCTGATTCAGTTTTGGAAGATGGTATACTTCTAGGAATTTACCCATTTTGTCCAGATTGTCCAATTTGTTGATATGTAGTTGTTTGTAATATTTTCTTACAATCCCTTGTATTTCTATGGAGTCAGTTGTTACTTCTCTTTAATTTCTGATTTTATTTATTTGAATTGTCCTGTTTTTTTCTTGATGAATCTGGTTAAAGGTTTGTCAATGTTGTTTATCTTTTCAGAAAACCACCTCTTGGTTTCATTGATCTTTCATATTAGTGGTGTTCACCAAGTTGAGAGAGGTTCAAACTCAGTACTAGTGCATGGTCTGAGGCCACTGAGGAAAAGTCCCAGGGCATACCAAGTTTAGCTGCCATTCACCGGGTGCCTCCAGACCTTTGTTGTAGGGCAGGATCTCAGGGAGTCATCAGGGTGAGGCCAGTAGAGTTTATCAGGCCCAAAGAGAGACAAGATAGGGCTGTGTGAATGGGAGTGCTCTGTACTGGTCCGCATGGGAGGGGAAAATAGCCCCCATCACAGAGTCAGACAACTCAGTCTGTCCCAGAATTTGCCAGGAGCTGGAAGTTCAACAGGTTGGGACTGCTAGGATATCTCAGTATGAACTAGCTAAGGCTTCTCAGTAGATAGGCCCCTCCCAGTTTCACATGATGGGCCTGTGCTGGGTTCTGTGTGTCTCCAAAGAAGATGGGAACCACAAAGGGAAACTTATCTTTTCTGAAAGACCTTTGCATAGGAAGTTGAAGCTTTCATCCACCATTAGTTATATGTACTATGTTGGGTCTTGGTGGGTATAAGTGTAAGGTGCTGATCATGAACTCCTGAATCTTTTATTTCTGCATATTCCCAGGATGTCTGAGGAAAGTGTCCTGCTCAGAGAGGGTACTAAGCAATTTCATTAAATATTTTAATCTGTATTATATCCCAGGCACTGCATGAGGCATATTAGTGGACAAAAGGTCCTCAACCTCAGGTAGCATATATTGTATTAACAAGAGTACTTCAATATATGCTTATTCAGCAGTTGATGTTTCTCTCTGAGAAACTAGCCTTATCACATTTTTGCTCATTGTCATCAGAAAGTTTTCAAGAACAATAATGCTTGTCTATGGGAGCAACAGAGTAGC
The DNA here is from genome assembly GCA_004027735.1 of Carollia perspicillata. NCBI lineage: Eukaryota > Metazoa > Chordata > Mammalia > Chiroptera > Phyllostomidae > Carollia > Carollia perspicillata. The sequence goes on along the minus strand of PVKM010002139.1, from coordinate 19,135 downwards.
CAACTGTTGCACTTTCTAGAAGGGTTAATAGCCATCAGCTGGAGTCTTAGACTACTGGAAAATCTTTCTTGAGATGCTTGTTTAAGTGAATAAGCCACTAACAGCTCAGTAATTGAACAAAATAGTAAAATAGAAAATATGTAAAAATAGAATTGTATGTGTCTAAATCGAACATAAAACTTTGAAGATGTCGTATGGGAAATTCAAATGACGGTTTTGTAAAAGAGTATAGTTACATTTGAGTATTAGAAGCTAAGAACATTCTTGAAAGCAAAATATAATCATTGTGGATCATAAATACTAATTTGGCTATACCTATTTTTCTGTTCCTTTTAACTAGTTTCGGTTCTATTTTCCTCTTTGTTGTTCTGTTTTATGTAGGAATTTCTTATAATTTTTTAAAGCTTCTTTTGGAGTAGTGTGGAGTATAAATAAATACTTTTTTTTGAAAAATAATAGTGTAGACAATAGGTGTCCCCATGGTGAAGGTCAGAAAGGGCAGGGGTGGAGAAAGAATGCCAGGAAGGACAGAAAATCCCGTGATAGCGTTATGCCTGTATGAGTTCCGGAGCACAGTGTTCTGTTATTCCAGACAAAACTAACCTTTGTCTAAAGAGTTATTTTGTTTAAAGCCAAATATTTTTGACACATCAAGGCCCCCTACTCCCTAGGTAACTGAGATACAGTTGAACTATGCAGTAACATGGTTTTATCTATATTCACAACTGTCAGTGAATGGGGTTTAATGCCTTGGCTGGATACAGTAGACAGAAGTTGAGGAAAATAAGAGAACCTAACTTGGATAATAATCTAGGAATCTACTTTAACAAAATCCACTAAAAAGGGATAGGGTACTCTCTCAGGTTGAAAATCGGTTCCATTTTGCCACGGGGGGCACTTTGTTAGCTTTGTCCTGTTTCTTTTCAAAACACATGCAGCATCTGAATCCCTTTTAGGATACCCAGAGAGTAAATGTCATTTCTTTACCTGGAGTTTCAAACAGCTGACTTTGAGCCTCTGCTGGATCCAGATAATGATTTCCTTCCCTACCCCTTTCACAGAGTTGTTTCTTTTTTGTTAATTGCCCTCTAGGTGCCACAGAGATTTCCCTGACAACAGGTTCTTGTTAGGGGCTCAGGGTTTATCAAAGAAATACACACCATTACTAGTCAGTCCGTAGGGTTTATAGTGATGACTTTGGAGGAATAGGCTTCCTCTCGTGCTTTAGTCTTGCCTCTCCGTGCTCTTGCATGCAGGAACTGGGCCTGCTTCATATTCAAAGAGCCTAACTTGGACTGGGCACAAAGATGTTTATGTCTTTCCAAAAGAAAGCACGTACACATCTAGCAGAATGGCTAAAATAAAATTAGTGGTAACACCAAGTACTGACAAGGATGTAGGAAAACTAAATCACTCATACATTGCTGGTGAGAATATAAACTGCTAAAGCCATTCTGGAAAACAATTTGGCAGTTTCTTACAAAACTAAACACTTACTTATCACATGACCCAGCAATTGAACTCCGTGGATATTTATCTTAGAGTAATAAAAACCCTATGCTCAGACACACACAAAGATTTGTACGTGAATGTTTATATCAGTTGTATTCACAATAGTTAAAAAGCAGGAATAATCTAGATGTCCTTCAACAGATGAATGGTAAACTTTGGTAACGCTATATCCTAGAATACTATGCAGCAATAGAAAGGAAGAAACTATTGATACACAGAGCAACTTGGATGGAACTCAAGTTATGCTGAGTCGAAAAAAATCCAGCCCATTTAAAAGTTGCACCTTGTACATTTCAGTTTATGCAACATTCCTAACATAACGAAATTGTAGAAATGGAGAACAGATCAGTGGGTACTAGGGATTAGGGATGTAGGAAGAAAGGACAGGATGGAGATGGGTATGGTTACAAAGGGCAACAAGAGAAGTCCCTGTGCTTATGTGACTGTTCTGTATCTTGACTGTGGTGGTAAATATACAAACCTAATCGTGTGATTAAATTGTATGAGCACACACACAAATGAGTACAAGTTAGCCTAGAGAAATCTGAATAAAACTGGTGGGTAGTAATGTCAATATTCTGGTTGTAATATTGTTTTTCAAGATGTTAGCCTTGTGGGGAAACTGGGTAAACAGTACATGGATCTCTCTGTATTCTTTCTTACAACTGCATGTAAATCTACAGTTAGTCAGAATTTCAACAGCCATTCATGAAGAAAACTCAGGAAACTGGGAATAGAAGGGAACTTCCTCAGTTAGACAAAGATCACCTACAAACGACCTACAGTTAACATCATTCTTAACACTGAGAAGCTGAAAGCTTTCCCTTGATGATTAGAACAAGGCAAGGAAGTTCTCTCTCACTAATTCTATTGAATGTTGTACTGAAACTCCTAGCTAGTGCACTATGGCAAGAAAAGGAAATAAAACATGTATAAATTAGAAAGGAAGAAATAGAACTCTTCACGGATGACATGAAAATCCCAAAGAACCAACAAAAACACCTCCTGGATCTAATAAGTGAGTATAGCAACGTTGTAGGATGCAAAGTTAGTGTACAGAAGGCAATCGCTTTCCTATATGACACCAGTGAACTATTGGAATTTCAAATTTCAAAAAGGAATTCCATATATAGTAGCACCCAAATAAATGAAATACCTAGGTATAAGGCTAACAAAATATGTCTAGAACGCTGGTCATATTAGAAAACACTGATGAAAAGAAATAAAAGAAGATCTAAATAAATGAATATATAGTCTATGTTCATGGATTGGAAGACTCAATATTGTTAAGATGTCAATACTTTCCAACTTAATCTGTAGCTTCAATATAATTAAAATAAAAACCTCAACAAGCTATTTCATAGACAACAACAAAATGATTCTTTTTTTAAAATTGATGTTCAAGTACAGTTGTCTCTATTTTTCCCCCACTGCTCCCCCCTGGACACCCATCCCCACCTCCCACCCTCAATCCAACCCTTCTTTGGCTTAGTCCATGGGTCCTTTATACGTGTTCCTTGACGACTCTTCTCCTTTTTTTCTCTCATTATCCCCTCCCCCTGCCCTTCTAGTTACTGCCAGCTTGTTCTTTATTTCAGTGTCTCTGGTTATATTTTGCTTGCTTGTTTGGTTTGTTGATTAGGTTCTACTCATAGGTAAGAGCATATGGTATTTGTCTTTTACCACCTGGTTTATTTCACTTAGCATAATGCTCTCCCGATCCATCCATGCCGTTGCGAAGGGTAGGAGCTCCTTCTTTCTTTCTGCTGTGTAGTATTCCGTTATGTAAATGTACCACAGTTTTTTGATCTTCTCATTTACTGATGGGCACTTAAGTTGCTTCCAGCACTTGGTTATTATAAACAGTGCTGCTATGAACACTGGGGTGCAAAGGTTCTTTTGAATTAGTGTTTCAGGATTCTTAGGGTATAATCCCAGCAGTAGAATTGCTGGGTCAAAAAGCAGTTCCATTTTTAGTTTTCTGAGGAAATTCCATACTGTTTTCTACAGTGGCTGCACCAGTCTGCATTCCCACCAACAGTGTACTAGAGTTCCCTTTTCTCCAATACCTCGCCAGCTCTTGCTGTTTATTTGTTTATGGGAATTATTTTTTAAGAGAGAGGGAAAGGGAGGGAGAAAGACGGGGAGAGAAACATCAATGTGTGGTTGCCTCTCGCACGCCCCACGCTGGGGACCTGGCCTGCAACCCAGGCATGTTCCCTGACTGGGAATCGAACTTCGACCCCTTGGTTCACAGACCCACACTCAACCCACTGACCCACACCAGCCAGGGTAAATAGTGGGATATTATACAGCAATAAAGAAGAAACAAGCTGTTCAAGACACTGATGAATCATAAATGCATACTACTAAGTGAAAGAAGCCAGTCTGAAAAAAAACCCAACATACTGTATGAATCCAATTATTATGGAATTCTGGAAAAGACAAAACTATAGAGATGGTAAATAGATCAGTGGCTGCTAGGGGTTCAGGGTAGGGGAGGATTGAAAAGGCGAAACTTGGGGAATTTTTTAGGGCAGTGAAATTATTCTGTTTGGTGCTATATTGGTGAATATAAGACATTAGTATTTTTTCAAAACCCATACAGCTTCGCATCACAAAGTAAATATTGAGGTATGCAAATTTTAAAAATCATCCAGGATTTTAGAGATCCCATGATGGAATACAGAATGTGGTTAAAGAATATAAATATTTTCCAACTGTATGAAACAACCTCACTAAAGAAGGTAGGGAAACAAGGTACTGACCTCAGTACTCTTGGACATGAGAGGAGTCTGTGAGACTAAAAGCAAAGGGAACTGTACATAAGTACCATTTCCCATGTGGGTATGGGTTAGCAATTCTGAAGTCACTACGCATGTACTTTACTGGAATTGAAGAATTAAATAAATGAATGATGGGTAATGGGAACCAGGTTGTTGGAGTGGGAGATTACAGATAAGCAAGGGGAAGAGTCTAGAATTATCCAAATATACACAAATACTTCTGTAACTCAACAACAGTAAGAGTTAGAAATATCAGTACACACTCATGTTTAGCTTAATACGGGTACAAAAGGTTACTTTACTTTAGGTACTGTTGCGGAAAAACGAACTCTTACACGATCTGGGGTGAGATCTGGGGTGACGGAGTAAGCCTTTATTACACTTATGGGCCCAGAGGAGACAGCTTCCAAATTCTGGGCACTGAGGAGGGGTCAGGTGGGCGGTTAAATACTTTTGCAACAAAGTGGGGAGGGGAGAGGTCTCGTGGTACAAGCAGGAGATATGTAATTGTGAAAGCCAAAGACACAGAAAGGAAGGGAAGTGGTCTGGAGCCCAGGACAAAGGAACAGCAGGAGCGTCCAGGGCCTGGGGCAGGGAATCAACTAACTAGTCAACAGGTGATAGTCTGGAACTGGGAAGCCAGCAGGGAGTCATCAGGGGCTGATACAGAGTGCCAGCTTCAGTTTCTATCTATATTTTTAAATTTCTACTACAGTACAACATAAAGATATATATATATATATATATCTCTTTATATATATATATATATATATATATATATATAAAGGGATATATATATGGGTTAGTATACACACCTATATTTATTTGCTCTGTCAGTTGGGAGAACCTAAAAAAAGTGAGATCCCAGTAGCAATAAACACACCTAGGTGGCAGCTCTTGGTTTCTAATTCACCAATAAAAGGAATCAGGGCTTCATGTAGAAAAGGCTGACACTAGGAATAGGACAGGAAAGATACAATTTGAGCCTAGAGCATTTTCTAGTGCCAGGAAGTAAAAGAAAAAAACCCTCCCACCAAAAAAACACCAAATTAAAAAAAAAAAAAAACAAACCTATAGTGATGGTCATATGTCAAAGGGATATAGAAGCCAAATGAAAGAGCTCCTAATGGCCAAAGCTGGAACAATTTGAGCAATAAAATAAATAAAGTAGTATTGTATTGTTACCCTAAGTATAAAATAAATATTCATGAGTCCATATTGATATAAATAAATGATTGAATAAATTAATAAATTGGGTATTTTAGATATATCTTCCATACAGAAGAATTTCAAATAATTGAGGTAGAAATTGTGCTTGTAAGGGGGTAGAACACATTTCCCACTCCTTAAATGTGGGCTGTGCATAGTGACTTTCTTCCAAAGAGCACAGTATGAAAGGAGTAAGGGGGGGGGAAAGGAGTAACTTGACAGTAGAGAAATCTGAAAATGCTGTCTCAGTCAGGTGATTAAGGGTGACAGCAGCAGAGAAAAGTCATATTGGTAATATGTTTCCTTGTTATGATGTGGGGAGGATGGGACTCACCTCTCTGGTTTTCCTCCCCAAAGCACTTTACCCCAGTATGACCACGAGGAAAACATCAGACAGATTACAATTGACAGACATTCTACAAAACATCAGAGCAGGACTTTTTAAAATTCGTAAGGATCATCAAAAAACAAGGCAAGTCTGAGAAACAGCTGCAGTCAATTGGAGCCTGAGATATGACTACAAACATAATGTGGTATCCTGGATGGAATCCCGAGAAAGAAAAGGGACAGCAGGGAGAAAACACAGAAATCTCAAGTACAGATTTTAGTTAATTAGAATGGATCAACATTGGTACATTAATTGTGTCAAATGTACCATACTGATGAGAAATGCTAGTGATAGGGGAAACAGGATATGGGTGTGTTTAAGCACTCTCTGTACTATCTTCACAATAATTTTGTTAATCTAAAACAATGTAAAAATAAAAATGCATTTTAAAATAAAAGGCTTGGGCATGGTCCCTCCACAGCCTAGAGAGGGTCCCATGCACCTGTGCCCAGAATGGGGGTGCCATTGAGCCCTGGCTTCCCCCTCATCATTTTCCTGTCTGACCCCACCCAAACGTGCTTGTGGAGAGGACTCAGTGCTGAGGTTGTCTAAAGCCCCTGGGGAAACTGTGGGATGTTCACCATCATCATTGCCGGAAAGAGCAATTTATGGCTTTGTTCTTAAGCTCTTAATTTGACTTCACGCTATATTTCCTGTGGGCTTTCATTCCTGAATCTTGGCTGAACTCTTTAGCTTCAACTTTTGGTCCCCAAAATATTGAACAGTTGCATTACCTATATATCTCCTTTTTTCTATAGTAATTGGTTACAACAACCACCTATGTACTCTTTTATTTTTTTTATTTAGAGGACTTTTATTTTTTAAGTATATTTTATTGTTTATGTTATTACAGTTGTCCCATTTTTTCTCCCTTTATTTCCCTCTACCTTGCATCCCATCTCCAGCACTTCCCTTCTTTAGTTCATGTCCATGGCTTGTACACATAAGTTAGTTGGCTTCTCCATTTCCTATACTATTCTTAATCTCCCCCTATTTTGTGCCTACCAATTATGCTTCTTATTCCCTATAGCTTCCCCCCCCCCCCATTCTCCCCTTCCCTCTCCTCACTGATGCAACCCTCCAGGTCACAGGTGGCAAACATGAGGCCCTCGGGCCGAATCCGGCCCTCCACCTTGTTTTATGGGGCCCAGTAACTTGTTTCTACCAGGCGGCAGTGCCGAGCTCTCGCTTAGCTGTTAAGGAGTAGTTACATTTATACAGTCCTAAAATTACATTTGGCCCTGTGAAGGCAACTGCGAGGCTGATGTGGTCCCTGGTGAAAATGAGTTTAACACCCCTGCTCCAGGTGATCTCCATTTCTGTGATTCTATTCCTGTTGTATTTGTTTGATTAGTTTTTGTTTTTGTTTTTTAGGTTCAGTTGTTGATAGTTGTGAGTTTGTTGTCATTTTACTGTTCTCATAGTTTTTGATCTTCTTCTTTTTCTTAGATAAGTCCCTTTAACATTTCATATAATAAGGGTTTGGTGATGATGAACTTTAACTTGACCTTATCTGGGAAGCACTTTATCTGCCCTTCCTTTCTAAATGATAGCTTTGCTGGATAGAATAATCTTGGATGTAGGTCCTTGCCTTTCACGACTTTGAATACTTCTTTCCAGCCCCTACTTGTCTGTAAGGTTTCTTTTGAGAAATCAGCTGATAGTCTTATGGACACTTCTTTGTAGGTAACCCTCATCTTCTCTCTTGCTGCTTTTAAGATTCTCTCCTTATCTTTAATCTTGGGTAACTTAATTATGATGTGTCTTCATGTGTTTCTTGAATCTAACTTCTTTGGGACTCTCTAAGCATCCTGGACTTGCAAGTCTAGTTCCCTCACCAGATTGGGGAAGTTTTCCTTCATTATTTGTTCAAATAAGTTTTCAATTTCTTGCTGTTCCTCTTCTCCTTCTGGCACCCCTATGACTAGGATGTTGGAATGTTTAAAGTTGTCCCAGAGGGTCTTCACCTCTCCTCATTTTTTAAAATTCCTGTTTCTTCATTCTGTTCTGGTTGGATGTTTATTTCTTCCTCTTGTTCCAAACCGTTGGTTTGAGTCCCAGTTTCCTTCCCTTCACTGTTGGTTCCCTGTATATTTTTCTTTATTTCACTTTGCATAGCCTTCACTTCTTCCTCTGTTTTGTGACCATACTCAACCATTTCTGTGAGCATCCTGATTACCAGTGTTTTGAACTCTGCATCTGATAGGCTGTCTATCCCTTCATTGCTTAGTTCTATTTTTGGAGTTTTGATCTGTCCTTTCATTTGGGCTATATTTCTTTGTCTTGGCACCCCTGTCATGTTGTAAGGGGTGGAGCCTTAGGTACTCACCAGATGGGACAACCCACTTCACTGCATTGTGGCTCTGTACGTGGAGGAGGGGTCAGAGAAGGAACAATGCTACTTGCTCGGCTCTCGCCCCACTTTCTGTCATTCCCCTCACTTCCCACCAGTGGATTGTGCCCTTTTCAGGTGCTGATTGCCAGGTGGGTGGGCCTCTCCCATGGATTTCCTGTGAGTTTGGGAGTTTCTCCCACCAACGAACCCCCCACAGGTTTTTACAGCCAGAGGCTTTGAGGCTTTCTTTCTCTGCCCTGGAACTCTGGGTTGTGCAGTTTGTCTTGCTCCTCAGTTGTCCTCCTGACTTATCCGCCTAGTCTGCCAGCCACTGCCTTGCCACCTCATCCTCTCCCCGCAGCTTCCTGTCTCTGCCCCTCCTACCAGTCTGGGTGAATGTTTCTTCTTTAACTCCTTGGTTGTCGGACTTCCATGCAGTTTGATTTTCTGGCAGTTCTGGTTGTTTTTGTTTTTAAATTGGTTGTTATCCTTCTTTTGGTTGTGCAGGAAGGTGAAGCAAAGTGTATCTGCCTACGCTTCTATCTTGGCCAGAACTCTCTCCAGCTATGTACTCTTATTTAGAGTTAACAAGATGAATACAAGTTTACTCAACTCCATTCATAACAAAAACTATGCTAAAAATCAACAGCAGGAGAAATATCAAGAGAGGTCATCCCAGCATTATGAGATACTCCTTTTAGTGAAGTAAAGCAAATATTATTTCTTTCATCCAAAGAACACCAAAAACCAAATTATATGTAGATATACTGACACCAACCATTTGTTTATATGTTTTTGAAATAACTTTGACCATAATTATTTTAACTATCTCTCTTATTAATACCCAGTATTGAGATATAGAAAAAGAAAAGTTAACTTTCTTAGATTGTTATATTTATATTGTAAATGTTCTTATATATTAGTTATTAATGGACATGACAAAAATACTGTACTACAAAAAATCAATAAATAAAAAGGATGAATTATTGGTACATACAGCTTGGATGGACCTAAAGGGAATTATGCTGAGTGGAAAAACCTACACTCAGAGGGTTACATTTATACAACACTGTGTATAACCTATAGCAATTTATGTTAAAATTTTGAAATAAACTAGAGAGAGAGAACAGATTAGTGGTGGCTAGAGTTTAGGGATGAAGAGAGAAGGGAGGGCATGAGTACAGACAGGTAGCAGGAAGGAACTGTGTGATGATGAAACAGATCTGTATCTTGACTGTAGTGGTGATTACATGAATATACACATGTGATAAACTGCATGGGACTACATGCTCACACACACATATGGGTGAATGTAAAGTTGGTGAAATTGGGATAAGCCTTATGAATTGCACTAATGTCATTCTCCTGGCTGAGATACGGTACTATAGTTATGGAAGGTGTTACCATTGCGGGAAATAAGTAAAGAATAAATGGAATCTCTCATTACATTTTGAAAGGCAATAGCCATTGCTATTATGCATTCTTTTTTCTTATGGACATATAATTCATATGCCCTAAAATTTACCCTTTAAGCAGGGGTGTCCAACCTTTTGACATCTCTGGGCCACACTGGAAGAAGAAGGGTGTCTTGGGCCGCACATTGAATACACTGTAACACATAATCACAAAAAAATCTGATAATGTTTTAAGTAAATTTATGGTTTTGCATTGGGCCCCATTCATGGCCATCCTGAGCTGCATGCAGCCCAGGGGCCTCAGGTTGGACACCCCTGCAAGCACTTTGGTATAGTCACAGTTATGCTACCATCCCCACTAATTTCAGAACACTTTCATTACCCCAAAAGAAAAACCCCATATGCATTAGTAATCACTCCCCAGTCTCCCTTCCCCTGTCCTCTAGAAACCACTAATTCTGTCTCTGTTGATTCGCCCATTCTTGTTATTTCACATACGTGTAATCATACATTATGTGTTTTTTTGTGGCTGGCGTCTTTCACCTGGCATGTTTTCAAGATTGATCCATATTGTAGCATGTGCCAGTACTTCCTTCCTTTCTGTGGCTAGATAATATTCCATTATATAGACATGCCATATTGTGTCGATTGATTCATTAATTGATGGACATCTAGGTTGTTTCCATATTTTGCCTATTATGAATAATGCTGCTATGAACATTTGTGAACCAGTTTTTTAAACATATGTGTCAATTTTCTTGAGTATGTATGTATGAGTGGAATTTCAGGGTCCTGTGGTAATTCTGTGTTTAACTTTTTGAAGGACTGACACAATTTTCCAAGGTGCTGTACCATTTTACATTCCCAGCATCAGTGTGTGAAAGTTCTGACTCCACCACATCCTCACTAACACGTGGTCTGTCTTTTCGATTATAGCCATCCACGTGGGTGTGAAGTGATATCTCATTGTGGTTTTGATTTTCTGTTTCTTATTGACTCAGTTTCAGTAGCTTTTGTCTTCCTAGAAATTTTTCCATTTCATCTACGTCATCTAATTTGTTGGAGTACAATTGCACAGTTTTCCCATAATAGTCTTTTTCATTTTTATAAGGTTGGTAGTAATTTGAGTCTTCTCTCCTTTTATCTTTGTTTGTCTAGCTAAATGCTCGTCAATTTTATTGATCTTTTCAAAGAACCAACTTTTGCTTTTATTGATTTTCTATATTGTTTTCCTATTCCGTTTCATTTCTTTCTTCTCTAATCTCCCTTCCTCTCCTCCTTCCTTCCACCTGCTTTGGATTTAGTTTGCTCTTTTTTTTCCAGTTACTTCAGGTAAAAAGTTAGGTTATTTATTAAATAATTTTCTTCTTTAAAAATATAAGCATTTATAGATTCTCTATATATCTTTTGCAACTTCACTTGAATCTATAATTATTTTAAAATAAAGACTTAAGAAGAAGGTATGTGTTATGCTATGCCAGGAAGCTGTGTATGTCTATGACTCGGCCACTGTACTGCCCTCAAGGAGCTGAGTTTCATGGAGAAAGATAAAAATAGAGTCATTCAGAAGATGTGGAGATGGTTGCCTGCTGCAGAGATGAGAAAAAGCGCTGAAAGCTGTCCAGGAAAATCATGGAGGCACAGGTGAGGGCTTATATGAATTGAGTGAAGCTTTCATAATGGGAGTTCCATACTCAGTGAGGCCAGTCCCTCAGGAGGCTGTCACTTATTTCTCCTCAGACCTTTAGGGACCACGACTGAAGCCATCTGGGATGTGGATGAAACTGCACTCTGATTAAGGCTAATGGTCCCAGCTGAGGGCTTTTCTCTGCAGCTCAAAATGCTCAAAGATGCCTCCATCTTCTACCTAGTCACTCAAAATATTCTAAATGTGCAGACCAACTCCCTTCATGAAAGAGAGCAAGAATGATGTTAAACAGGAAGGAAAGCCTAAAAAATTTGTTAGGGTTGCTAATATTGAAAACATTTCTTTTAACTTTAATTTTGGAATAATTTCAGAGTCACCAAACAAAATTTACAAAAAGAGCAATGAATTCCTATATACTCTTTACACAACTTTCTCAACACTGCCAAACCCTAAAAATTAACACTGGGTTTCCAATACTTGTTTAATTTTCATTTTTAAATTTTGGGTTTTTTTAAAAAACTAGATAACATGCAGATGAAAACTCTTGTTCTCACCTCTGCCCTTTCCAGTCCGTCACTCTCAGTCCTCACAAACACTCACAGGTGGCCACCTGCATTTTTCTTTATGCAAACATAAACAAAATATTTTCATACCTTCCCCTCTTCTCTGTGCCCCCCCCCAAAAAAAAAAGCTAGCATCCAATGCATTCTGTTCTGGACTTTGCATTTATCATTTAACAATATAGCTTAAAAAGATGTCTAAAACACAACATATTTATGCTTTTTTTTAAGGGACGTCAGTGTTTATCCCACCTCAGCCCTACTGCTCTTCAGGATTACCTCAGACATTGCTTATGCTCTCTCTCTTTTTTGTCTAACCTTGATTGTTTGAATCCCAACTTCCCCAAGCATAATTTTCTGTGCTGACAAGCCCAGGGGTTATACAGACCCCGGACAGAATGACTGGAGCAAAGCCACCAATCCCCTGTGCTATCAGGACCATAGGGACACATTCAGAAGTGACAGCAACAGTGTGATGATTGCCTTAGCATGAGCGACACCCCAAAGAGATCACTCTGGGCCAAGGAGAGGAGATGATCTGGAACGAGGCCTTGTTGCCAAGCAACCCCAGAGGGAATGAAATTAACGCAATCTGTTTTTCATGTAACTGCATCTCAAATGAAAGCTAAGGCCAGAGTTGGTCCAATGCAAAATTAATAATAACCACATGATTCTTTCTTTTAAATGTCTGTTGCCAAAAGACTGGGGACTAAAGAAATCAGTATATCCTTTTCTTAAAGAAATTATGGAAAAGAGAAAACAAATAAATTCATATCCTGTCTTCTTTTTTTTTTTTCAGTGTGAGAGAGAGGAAGGGAGGGAGAAAGATCAGGAGAAAAACATCAATGTAAGGGAGAAACATCGATCGGTTGCCTGTCGTACAGATCTGGACCAGGGACTGAACCTGCAACCCAGGCGTGTGCCCATGACCGGGAATCGAACCTTTTGGTTTGCGGGAAGATGCCCAGCCAACTGAGTCACACAGGCCAGAGTGAGATCCTGTGTTTTTCCATTTGAATGATAGATAGGAAATAAGGCATTTCTTAGACTGCTGTTGAATCTGCCCGTTGGGAAATCTGCTTTAAAAGCCAGATCCCAAATAGACAAAACAATGTGCACCGAAGAGCTGAGGGAGGATATTTTTCTTAGAGGCGAGAGACAGCTTTGGATCATTTGAGACCCTTTTAGTCTCCTTTTTAGAAAATTTACAATGTAATTTTCCCCATTAGTGTGTTCAGTGACGGTAAATTATCACAAAAATAAAAATAGCCCTACTGCCTACAGCCTACCCACTCTCCCTAACCTCACTCTAAAGGCTGCAGGAGGAACATAGCTTGATATGCTCACCAACCTTGCTTTTTGAGAGCTTATCAATATTTAAAAGGCAAAAATAACATCGAAAAGAAGATTCCACTCCCACCCCGCTTCAGCTGCTTTAATTTGGGTAAATTAACTGGTTGGAGCAGAGCAATGGCTTTCTCACCGAGAGAACCTTTCGATTATTATTTTGTGGTTGTGACTCAAAGCATTTTTAGCCAAAGAAACTAATTTTACCTGAGAAGGAAAACTTTCCTGCCCAACAGAAGGTAGCTACCAGGCCGTCTTTCTCACTTAGTATTTGCACAGTGTATTTACTGGCATGGAGGCAGGACACTCCTTGCTCCTCTTCTGCCACCCCCACCACCCTCACCTCACCGTAGCCCAGGTGGAGCTAATGTCGTCTTGGCCAATTTGTCTCTGTGAAGCAATGAGTGTTTGCTGATGGAGCTGAGCAGAATTTATTGGTACAGAGAGAAGAAACCAGACGGCAAAGAGTGCACACTTGAGTTTTGTAAACCTCTATCAGTCAAGGTCTCCGCAGTGAACAGAGGATACATTCACACAGGGTGCTTTGAGGAGTGTTTGATAAAAGGATTAGTTACAGAGGTTGGTGAGAAAACCAGGGAAGGTTGGTGTTACCTTGTGCCGGTAACGTTGGGTTGGAAGGTGTTACCAGGTCTAGGCCTGAAGAGTGAGGCCTGGGTGGAAGAGGGGTGACATTTAGAGGGCCATGTTACAAGAATGCAACCTTCAGTGGAGGTGTGAATACCCCAGTATCACTTGTCCCCTTCCTTCTTATCTCTGGCTAGATTTCCCCATTTGGCTGAACCCCACTACAAGTCAGAGGGCAAGGAAACCCTTAAATGTAGTACCTATAGGCCAGCCTCCTGGGATATGGAGCACCCCCTAGCCATGGGTGACCCTTGGGCTAGCCCCCTGGTCTTGGACCAATCAGTGGCTATTCCTGGCCATGGAAGAGCTTGGTGCTTTCTCTCTGAGCAGGGAGCAATAGGTGGGGCAGGTTCCTTTCTATGGGAGACGGTTGGTGTGCAGAGCCCATAGCTGACGTGCCTTGGGTCCCTGACTACTAGATGATATACTCTTGGAAGGCAGGGACCAGGGTCTGACATTAGTTTTCCAGTAGAACATGGCATTATTTCTTTTAAGTCAGCCACTCAGTTGATATTTATTGCATTAGGCTGGGTAAAATGACACCTATGTCACAATTATCTACCTCAACCACATTTGTTCTTGAGGATGTTTTAAAACACAAAGACATTTGACATTTGTTGAGAAGGACTTTGCTGATCCACAGGCACAGAAGCCAACCTAAGTTGGGCTGCTGAAGAGACATGCTTTCAAAGTTTGCAACCTGTTGGGGGCAGTGGCTCCCTTTTTCCTGAAATGCCTCTCAGCTGTACATGGCCAAGCCAGGGGTAGGCTCAGTTCCTTGCACTAAGAAACCTCCCACAGTAGCAAGAGAGCAAGTAAGGCACTGTCTCCCTGCTTTGATAACCCTCTTATTGCATTTCAGTGGTACGAGCTTATTGACATTGGGGAGAGACACCACCGATTCTTCCCAGAGTGAAGATGGCCATGGTGTGAAGCAGGGACTCCGTGCTGTGTGTCCTAAGATGTTTTCTTTCTGGGTGGACCTGAGGGATAGAACTTGTTTGGCTAAAAAGTGGGGGTGTGAGCTATAGTACAATCTACTAGCAGAAACATTTCTGGGCTCTTCTACACTTCTGGTCTAGGATCTCTGAGGCAAAAACCAAACAAACAAATCAACAACAAGCCCTGTTTCCCTTGCAGGGACACTGGCACTTTCAACATGGCACATCTTTTCAGACCAAATTGTCAAATCTTTGGGAGACTCATTCATCCGGGGACAGCTGGACAGCAACTTGAAGGTTATTCATGAACAGCAGGGTTTGACCCACGGGGCTGGGAAAGGTTTTAATTTACTTCATCTGAGAAGTTATCAAGGACTTTCCAGCTGTTTTGGAATGCTCTGTTCCGAGCTGTAGAGGTTAAAACTTCTCCTTTCTGGGGAAAACCATTCCCCCAAAGTCACAATCTTCAGTGTCCATTTTCTCTTCTCTTCCTCCTTTAACTGATCTGCCATCTCACCAAGTCAAGAAAAACACATCCATTGTCTTCCCTATGCAAGTTGCTGCCTTGCACAGAACTTTCACCTTTAAACCAAACCAGCAATCTACTCACCAAACCAAAAGAGAACACGGGGAAAGGAAAGTGGAACTGGTTTCCCTTGAGCCCTGCCTGGTTTTCATCTGGCACAACCTGATTGTAAGTCACACTGGCAAAAAGCCTGATTCACTTTAACTCTTCCCGTCTGCCCACTCTTTCATTAAAAAAACATTTAAAATGTATGTTTTCTGAGTATAACAATCACAAATACCATTTGGAAAAGACAATACACTCTTTCCACCTCTAATACAATTTAAAAATGAAGCCATGCTTGACTCTTCCCTCCCAGGGGTTTTCAGAGGTGGGTGAGTGCAACCCTCCACCTGGGACCCTGGATTCCATCGTGGTACCTGTTGCCTGTTGAGAGAGCTTTGGCCCCAGTGCCTGTGATTTCGTGCAGATGATCACAGCTGTCTAAATGTTCATTTTAACCAGATTTTACTGATAAAAGTGTAGAGGGAGAGTCAGGAAATAGCACTGGACTGTTATTTCATTAGAAACATTTTGAGTCCAGGCTTTGCCAGGAACTAGCTGTTACCTTCTGAGAGTCTCCAGCCCCTCTGCATGTTTATCATTTGTGAAATATTAGCTGTTTGATTATGTCTGAGGGTCTATAAATTGCCCTGAGCCATAGTTTAAGAACAAAATGTTTATTTGATTAATCTACTTTCTCTCTCCACCTCGGTTCTTACCCTTTCCACTTCAAAGACCTACAAATTTTACTGTTTTCTCATTACCCAGCCCTACCCCTTTTCTCCATTGTAAGGAGTGAAATGTTCTCTTCCAACTGTTCATGCCAGTGAGCAAATGTGTCTCACTTCTTGGTTATTTTTCCTGTTCTTTCTCTCTGCTCTTTCTGTTGTCTTCCCAGTCTTTCACCCCAAATGAGTCCTCACAAAAGCAGGTTTGCCTCTTAGTTCTGTGGCTTTAATTGACATATTCAGTTAATGAGCAAGTCTTTACTGGGCACCCACAATGCACAAAGCACAGCTCAGCACCGTTAAAAAGGTAAAATAGTTTTGAGACATGTTCTCAGCCTTCTGGGAGACAGGACTTCTGAGACTGCAAATCCTAGCTGCCTCTGGTCAGCGCTGACCTCCATGCAGCTGACGCAGCTAACCGCCCCTCCATGCTGCAGCTTTCTCTCCTCTGAGCTGCTGCACCTGCACACGGTGTTTGCTTCCTTTTTCTCTCACTTCTTCCTGGCTTCCTTTTGCTGGATCCGCCCTCCATTCCATTCACTAAATTTGGTCCTCAGGGGCTCTGTCCTAAGGCCCTCTTCTCCTCTCAGTCTCTTCTTTCCCTGGACCATTTCAACCATTCTTATGACTTTAGTTACCACCTATATGCTTATACTTCCCCCAAATCTATATATTTATTCAGACATATGTCTGGAGTAGGACCCGTAATCACATTAACGTATTTGTAGTGAAACGTGGGATGCATAACAACGACAACTACCCTCTCATAGGTTCCAGTCAGATTTTGCTGCCAAGTTGGTTTTAGTGCCACCTTATGAGAAAACTTTCATTTTTCAGAGCTTTGTGGACTTCAGAATTGCAGAGAAGATTATGGGCCTGTATTATGAGGGGCAGCTTTTGTTAGTCCAGTGAGGAAAGAAAAATAAAGAAAAAGAAACAGTTGTGCATTTCCCTTTCTGCAGAATGATGAGCGTTCACAAGACTTTAGGTCTCTACTTGTAGAATGAGGAGTAACCAAACTCTGGTGAACAGTTTTTCTTATTGAAGTGTGTGTGTGTGTGTGTGTGTGTATGTATACTTCATCAAAAGTCACTATATATATATATATATATATATATATGCACAGTGAGACACACACACATATATATATAGTAAGTTGTACCACACCTGGCCCCCCACTACAGTAGTGGCATATCAGAATCCAGCACCTCACTCTACCTAGAATTTCTCACTCTGCTGAAATGCTTGGGGTTTCTGTAACACATAGTCTCTGTACTTCCTGAACATACACACAAACATTCCTGTGTGTGGCTTTAATTCTTAGGCATTTAAGTAGGTATGGAACAATGAACAAATTAATTCCCCAGCTCTTTTCAATGATGACTACTCTCGTACCCTAGCATAACACTTCCTATGAGCTGGCCCTACAAGATTAGTAACAGAGCTAGAGAATGTTCGAGGGGCTGGGGGTGGGGAGACAGGGTGGCATCATGCAAAGGCTGGATAAAATGTTATTTTAGTATTTTCCGTGAGACAGAGAAAAAAATTCATACAAATATCTCTACCCACTACCCCCCCCTTTTGTTTTATAAAGCCTTTCTTTGTCCAAATCTCAATTTTGGATTAGACCCTTGTTGACTATGACTGTTTAAGTCCTAAATAAGGGCTTATTTGTTTGACCTGCCACATCCATAATTGCTCTAACTGCTCATTTGATTTCCTATTGTGTAGACTGTGCTAGGAAGCTTGGCAGGAAGCGCACTATGAAAATGTGGAACTGAACAGCTTAATGTGTGTAATTTGGGAAGTTCAGCAGATGCCAGGGCTTAGCAGGCTCCCGGCTCATTCGAGACTAATCCTGTGGATTTTCGTTCTTGTGGGCATCATGCCTCTTAAGTCTGAGGGCTTGGGTCCCACCCAAACTCAGTCCACACAGCCAGCTCCCAGCCATTTCACTCTTAAAAACCAGGACAGTAGTTGACACTTGGAAGCTCTCCTGTCACTTCTTCCTAAGGAAGTAGAAGGGTAGTGAGATAATTGGTTTCCAGAAGCGGTTCTGGTAGAGGCTGACATGGATTCACAGGACATAAGAGTGGACTCCAGGTTGGTATCTAGGAGACCTGGATTGGGCTAGGGATTGCTCTCCTACAGCGGGTGACATGTGCCACCCAGATTCCCCCTCCAAGACTGAAACTCTCGTTTCCCAATCTACTGGGAGTGTTAACAGCAGCAACTGTCAGCTGAGAAACTCTCTGAGATTTTTCCTCTGCTGAAAACTGCCACTTTGCCAATGGTTATGCTCCTTTCCAAACTGCAACCCTCATCTAATGTCTGGTGGATCAAGAGTAAAAAGGCTCAGCTCTCTCACACTGATTTAGGACAACTCTGATCTATCCCGGCACCAGAGCTCCCTGAAAGATCAGCTAAGGCCTTTATTGTGACTGTGTTGCAGTTCAACTTCTCTATCCATTCATGCTTACTTCCCTTCCTCCATGAGTTGATGCTGAGAACACTCCTCAATACAATTCCTACATGCAAATCTCTGTCTCAGGGATGAGGAAACCCCACTGCAACACTCCCTTTACTCTGTTTGGTACTGGACTGACTGTGTTTGGGGATCCATACCTCCTTCACACGATCACTCAGGAGTACACTGTAATTGGTCTAAGCTAGTCAGGTGGCCTCGTTCATTTAACCAGGGATTGGCTTAAGAAGGGTCATGTAACCAATGATGTGGGAAGGGAAATCTGGTAGGAAACTGTAGGAAAGCTTTCCCGAATCATAAAAAGAGACAAAGGAACAATGAATTCTTTTTCTTTTTTTTCTTGAAGGAATTTTATTTTATTTTACTTTATTTGTCATTTAGAGAATACTTTATTAGTTTATATAATAAAACCCATGTAGATTAAGTCCTGTACAAATAGAAAAAATATGTGGAATATTTCTAGACTGGTATAGATGTTAATTTCTGTACAATGCCAACCCAACATGATACAACTGGGATAGTTTTTCTGAAGTTGACTGCACAGCTAAAGTTTCCAAAAATTCAAATT
>PVKM010002138.1:0-68032 GCA_004027735.1 Carollia perspicillata | reverse complement strand
TTCGGGGTCGTTTATGGTTCCATATAAACTTTTGAAGTGTTTGTTCTATGTCTGTGAAATATGCCATTGGTATTTTGATAGGTATTGCATTGAATCTGTATATTGCTTTGGGTAATATGGACATTTTGATGATGTTAATTCTTCCAATCCACGAACACGGTATATGTTTCCATTTGTTTGTATCTTCCTTGATTTCATTTTTCAGTGTTGTGTAGTTTTCTGCATACAGGTCTTATGCACCCCAATGTTCATAGAAGCACAATTTACAATAGCCAAGTATTGGAAGCAACCTAGGTGCCCATCAGTAAATGAATGGATCAAAAAACTATGGTACATATATACAATGGAATTCTATGTGGCAGAAAGAAAAAAGGAGCTCCTACCCTATGCAACAGCATGGATGGAACTGGAAAGCATTATGCTAAGTGAAATAAGCCAGATGGTGAAAGACAAATACCACATGATCTCACCTTTAACAGGAAGCTAAGCAACAAACCAAACAAGCAAGCAAAATATAGCCAAAGACATTGAAATAGAAAAGGGGATGACAGTATCCAGAGGGGAGAGGGGAGGGAATTTCAGGGAAAAAGGGAGGGGATTATAGGAACAAGTATAAAAACTTGTTCACACATGGACAAAAACTAAGGGGGGTGGAAAGGGGAGGGAGGTGGGGAGCACTGGGGGGTGGTCTGGGATGGGAGTAAAAGACAAAAAATTGTACTGAAAAACAATTAAAATAAAAAAAAATTAAAAAAAGAATAACTTAGTAAATAATGCAGAATCTAGAAGAAAGAGAACAGACTGAGCAGAGAACAGACTAAGATGATGGTGATCAAGAAAAGATCATGGTTTGAACAAGATTGCCTGCAAAGGGAAGCGGATGTAAAGATTTGTTAGAGAAAATGTGTAGCTGAAGGGAACGCTTTCAGAGTGGAGTAAACTCGGCTGTGTTACAGGGTGGGAGGTGAAGGTGGGAGAGGAGGGGAAGTAGGAGATAAAGAAAAGATAGATGTTGACTGATGGACAATGGCTGAGAAGCAAGAGGAGAAGGATTTGGTTACAGGAGGAATCTGGCTGTGATGAGAACCAGGCCAGGGAACAGCTGGAGAATAGGGAAGTAAAGCTCCCTCACTGTTCTTTGTTTTCTTGGGGAAGCAGGAGGCCAGCCATCCCTGAGGAAAAGAGGAGCAGATGGGTAGGGTGCTGATGTTGGAATGACGCTCAAGGGCCTATAGTGAGAAGGACCCAACGTGGACACACTGAAGGCCATCTGGCAGCATGGAAGGGTCAACCAGGCTGTCATCCCCTCAAGAGTGCCTCTTCAGTGTCTCCCATATCGCTTGTCATTGCACATTGGAGGCAGCCTGTGTAGCAGCTAAGACGATGCTTCCCACATCAGACCACCCTGCCATGCCACCTAACCCACTGAGCCTGCAACTGGAGGGTGTCAACAGTGTCCACCTCAGGGTAATATAGGCCTGCGCTGGGTAAACACTCAATAAACGTTCCTTCTTACCTTCTCCTGCGGTGCACACAGCCGATGTCTACTGTGTGAGTGTGCACACTGTTAGTGCATGAATGAGAAAAATATTTGAGAGACAAACTGCTAACTGTCTGTGTATTATTAATAGTAGTATTTCTGCAAAAATCATTTTCATGGGAGGATTGCTTTCTCGCATGGTAACAAGAATAATGAAGTGATATTAATTGATTCACAATGAAAATCCTGAGATCTAAGCAGGGAGGAAACTTCACATCTGTCATATAACTTCTGATTTCTAGAAGATAAAACAGACCCAGGATGGCGAGGATCTTGCCTAAGGCCACATCACAGCTTGGATTTTATCTATCACCTTTGTGGTCAAACAGTTTGTGTTTTGTTTGGTAAACCAAGGAAAAGAATTGCAAAGTTTTCAACAGAGTGTCTTAAGGAAACATCCCTGAGGCCCCAGGAAACAAAAGGGCCCCATACACCTACTGGTCATTACTAACAATGACAATGGCACAAACAAAACTGTAACAGTCACATTGCACAACAAAGAGTCAAAAAAACAATGAACTTTATGTAGCGCTGAACCCTCTGGCAGATGAGTATTAGCCAGTCCAGGACACAGCACTGAAGGTTGCAAGCTGTACATTCGATCATTTTCACCGCTTAGCATTAAGGTAGTTCCAAGTATGAAGAGAGGTCATCAGCCAAGAAATAAAAAAGGAACAAACCCACAACCATGCACAATGGTGTAATGAGTTCTGAGAGGCACACCCATGTTTCTTCAGGAAAATAAAGCAAAGAGGTGACTCAGAACACTAAATATTTAGGACCATGTTACTAGAATCTAACCTTATGTGGAGAATTTGAATCCATTATGAATTCATTATCTTTATAAGTAAAAAAAATTACCAATATTATTATAAAGTCAACTTTTTAAAAAATACTTGAAAGATGTTTCTGGGAGGGTATCTGCTGACCTCCACAATCTGGTGGTCACAAGCTAGGTTATTCTGGGCTCTGCAGATATCAGGTCATCATATTCATTCTTGAGAAGTGACAAGACAGAAACCAACATCCTGGGATTGGCTCATAACTTTACCAAGAATCAGGCATAAAAGCTAATCACAGAATAAGTGGGCATCTGGAATCAAACAGGAGTTTCTGGGGAACAGGAGAGAGAACTGTTTGCATAACTCATCGCTTTGTTTCCTTCCCCAGGCTGCGTCACCCAGGGAATTATTACAAGTCAAAACCACTTCCTCTGGGAACAATGCACAATGAGTGCACATTCCATCTGAAGCACAGCTTGTATACGGTATTCCAGCCAGGCTTGAGGACTCTGCCTTGAGATGCAGGAAGCCAAGTGTGCACCTGCTCTCCTCCTCCAGGGTGAGACTGCCCAGCAGCCCAGCACCTGGGAGCCCTGAGGGAGCCCACAGGCACTCCTGCTTCTCCTTCCCATTCTCTCACTCAGGTTCCCCAAGTCCAAACCAGGATTTACTTATCTCAGCATCGGACTATTTAAATATCAATCAGTGACTAAAAATTATAAAATGGTTTGTAGTGAACCAACCTCCCTCCAAACTATTCGAGATATATAAAAAGTATCCTCTCTGAAGGCTTCAGAAAACTTCATGGGAAACCTGTGGTTTTAGGAATATGCTCTGTCCTAAATATATTTAGGAATATACTCATTCAAGATACACATCAGGGAAAAATATGGTCATAAGTGTTCTCAGGAATTAAGTGTCCACTGTCCCAGCCCAAGGCCCCGCCTATCACATTCTTTCTCTCCATGAATGAACACAAGGTTCTACTGCCATATCCCCATTTGAAGAAATCTAGGCTCAGAGAGAGAGGTGCCACAATATTGCACAACTGGGAAATAGAGAAGCCATGACATGAATGGAGGTCTGTTTGCTCAGAAGTATGTGCTTTGCCCCAACTCTCCTGGGGCCATGGAGGCTTCATGGATGGACAAGTACCATTTCACATAATGGCTAGGGCTGTAAGAGACACATGGGTGAATTGTACCTTCTATGGCTCTTTCCAACCCTTCCCTGTGCATAGAAATGGCTTCTTGTTAATGCTGTTGTAATACTTCTGGAATTGACTGACAATTTCATATTTTACATCATGTGAAACATCTTTTAAATTTCCTAAAGTGGAAATAGGGGTATAGACTTGTAAGCATTCAAATTCATTACAGTGGTGGGGGGGCAGGTGGAGCAGTGGTTGGACAGACACCGTCAAACGAATCTTCGAAGCTGCACGGGAGTTGAAGGCACAGAATGCCTATAGTGACTGGTGGTATGCTTATTTATATAAGGGGCGATTCCTGAAAATATGTTTATGAAAAATAGTTATACATATATGAGTTTAAACAGAAATAAATGGTCTTTCTTGATATTAAAAGTTCAATTTTTTAAATTTTTACTTTCATAAGATGTTACAGTAAGTATAAGAGTGACAGAGAGGGAGAAACCATCATGAATGAACAAATAAAATATGAAGTATGGCACATTAATATAAGAATAAAAATGAAACTTAATCCTGCATGAATCACTGAGTTACTCTGAGTCACTTTATGTTAGTGCCTCAACTGCTGCCCACATGGAAGTTTTCAGGCATAAACACTTTCACAGACATGTGGAAATGTTAAAAGGATCTTATTAAAAGCCAAAAAGTGAAGAGCAAGGCTGGGTTTCTGAGACAGGTACACCTGCTAGGAGGTCTCAGAAGTTAGATGTTCCCAGGTACCCCTGGACCCAAGCCCCTGTTTGATTCTGTTGCTGAACCACCTTCCAAAAAAACAAAATCTGTCCTTCCCAAGTGGGCAGACTCTTAGCAGGCGTAGCCAGCTTTGTTGTTGCTGTTGACACAGAGAGGAAGATAGAGATGTCACAAATCGTATTCATATGAATGTCCACCAGTCCATCCTGTCCCCAGGACCTGCCCTGGAGCCTGACTTTAAGCCAATGTCTCTTTTTCTGTGAGTGCTGGACACAGGGCCCAGAGCCCAGATGACCCCAGCCACCGGTCCATCCCCAGGTGCACTGCCGTCGAACACGTTTACTTTTATTTTAAAGTCAGATTGGATGAAATACATTGGAAGCACTGCTAATCATTTAGCTAAAAATTCCCCTGTAGCTCTTTACTTCCTTTCAGCATGACTTTGTGAGCCTTTTGATCTCCTGACCGCTTCCTATATTATAAATCTAATCCTATATTTAAACATACTTCTACATTTCGACAGGGAGATTTAAATTGGCCATCCCTTACTCTCTATGGTGGGCAGGCCATTCATTCCCCTTTAAAAAAAATTAGAACAAAAATGTTTAATGGAAATGGCAATGCATTTGAAAATACTTGACAATTTAGCATCACAAAAAGTGAACACCGAAGGCCCCTGCTTCCAAATGCAACCCTAATTAGAGGGCTGCTCGGTTTCACCGGCGGTCTTTCACATGCAGAAGAGGCTTTATTCAAATGAGGGGACCTTTTGCAGGCACAACTCTAATAGAGAGCTTAGCATCACCGGGGCTGCTCGTCCAGGCGAACGCGGCAGAGAAGTTAGCTTGTGGATGCAGATTATGGTTATCCTCTTCACACACCACAGAATTCTTCACGCTCTGGAAATATTTTGCTTATCAGTAAGAAGCAATGATCAACACCTCACCCCCCAGCCCCGGAGAGACTTGGAAATGAGATCATCAATATTCAGATTGAGCCTGTTCTCATGGTGCCCAACTGGTAATTTGCTTCTAAAGTGAGGGCTTACTGGATACTTCTTAATGTAAACACTTGACGACCACATATCCAATATCAAATAGAATGATTAAAAGATGACTTCTCAGAGAGACACTGACAAGCAGCCACCATTTGGGGATCTGAAATTTTAAAACTTTAGCAAGGCCCTTTCTTTTTTACTTAATATTTATTGTTGACACTATTACAGATGCCCCTGTTTCCTCCCACTTTGCCCACCTCCACCCATTCCCTGCCCCCTTCCCTCTGACCATCAGTTTCCCTCAACCTCTAGGAAAGAATAGGAATGCTCAGCTCCGTAGCTCAGCTCCTTAAAAAACAAAACAAGAAGTAAATCTAGGAACACAAAACAAATGCAGACTACTCCCATATTTCCTTTGTTTGTTTCCAGATGTTTGCCTCGATGACCCCCGGTGGTGGCCCCCTGTAGGCTGCTCACGTGAGAGCTCTCCTAAATTCCAGGCCAGGGAGCTACCAAATTATGAAGGTCACTGCAATTTTCATGTCCTGTATGTCCTTTCAAGCCCCAGTTATTTCTGTTCATCTGGTGGAAAAAAACCCACCAAACAGCTGGGCCTGCACTTTAGGTGCACAGCCTGGTTTTTAGAGGGTGGAGAATTGGGAGGAAGCGAGTATGGCCAGGCCAGAGAGACAAGAGTCTATGGTTGCTTGCAAGAGCTTTTGGGTGTCCAGTTTTAGAAGAGAAAGTTGTTTTTTTGTTTTGTTCTGTTTCGTTTTTGCACATCCATGTGTGTTGTGCATTGATGTGTGAAAACCTGATCAGTCTCTAAAAACCATGCTAAGAGTTTACCACTCTAGGTCAGCAGTGGGACCAGGGGACCAGGTGGTAGGGTGACAGGTGACCATAGGTGTCACCCAGTGGGCACAGTGTCCACAGGCCAGCAGCACCCTTCATCCTTCACAAGGCATCTCAGAAATCAAGTGAGGCAACAGGAGCAGCTTGTTTCATGTAATAGAACAAATAAAAAAGAACAGAGTAGAAGAAAATAGAAACTATCAGAGGCCATCAAGCCCAGCAAACAGGAGCATTATGTACTTTGATTTTTTATTCATTTGTGTTTGTGTGTATTTTGTGTGTGTGAGCAGTGTGTGTGTATATTTTGTATGTGTATGGATGTGTGGATAGTATATGTGTAGTGGGTGGTGTGTGTGATATGTGGATTACGTGTAGACTATGTGGAGTGTAAGTGTGTTTGGTCTGTGCATGGGGTTGTATATTGTGTGTAGACATGCAAGCAGTATGTATGTGTAAAATGTATGTGGAGTGTGTGATATGTGCGATACACAGATTGTGTATGGAGTCTGTGTGTGCATGTGTGTACATGCATGCTCTCACAATAGGTAGGGATATAAAAAGTCAGAGAGCCTGGAGACTGAGGGGACAGAATACCAGGAATGTCTCCTCTTCTCATCACAGGCCTGGGACAAGGGCAGTCATGCTGGGCAGCTGCATGTTCTCTGTGAACAGCCTCTACCCCAAGCCTTGTGGGAGAACTTCCTCAATGCCCCATGCAGTGTATCTCCCAGCTCATGCATTCTCTCCCGTGGGTCTGCTCGCTCAGACCCACACATCCTGGCTCAGAGTTTCCTTGGGCTCCCCCGAGTGAGTGCTACTCTCTAGGGACACAATTTGTGACTTGGAGTGATGGGAGAAGGGAAAGACAATGAATCTCCCTAAATGCACGGAAAAACTGTAACCCCCAGAGAATGCAGTATTACTGTCCAAAGTAAATGGAATAAAAATAACGTTTGTGAAAAGTCTAAAAACACAAAAGCAATGAAGAGAACTAGACCTCCCAGACACTAGATCTATTATAGATTCAATAAGTCAGGGGATTTCACAGACGACAAACAGCGTGTCTGAAATCAGTAAGGAGCTGGGGGAGAATTCCAGGTGCTGCCTGAGGGGGCTTTGGAAATGAAGAAGGAGCTGGCTTCAGACCCCCCCTCCCAAAAAAAGGTAAAGACCTAAGTGGATGAAAGATTTGTCATGAATAATTATGAAAACAATAGAAGAAAAAAAGGGAGAGAATCTTTTCCAGTTAGCATGTAAATCCAAAAGCCAAAAAAAAGAAAGATTGATAAATATGAGTACTTAAACATAAAATTTTTATTCATGGAGAGAATATCAGAAGGTTTTCAAGTCAGATTATTGTCAAAGAGCTTACTTTCCTAATAGGTAATAAGTTCATCAAGACCCATGAGAAAAAGACTGACAGACAGCAAGTAGCTGGACAGACTTTATAGAGAAGCCAGCACACATGCTTCTTACACGCAAGTCAAGACCCTGACCCTCACTCACAGAGGAGAAATGGAAGAGAAAGCTCCTGACACCATTTCACCTGTGAATGGACAAATTCTGAATGGCAGGGAGGGCCCTCCGCAGGTGATGTTATGAGGATGTACCTTTCAACCACAGTTAGTGCAGAGGGAAATCGGTAAAAACTCCCTGTGAGCAACTTGGCCATTTCTATGTGAATTGCAAATGCATTTACACTCAACCAAGCAATTTTATTTACATAAAAATAATATACACAGGAAATGACATACCTATTCTTTATTGTAATATTTTAATTAATAGTATTTTATTTCTAACATTAAAACGTTATTTCTTTGTAATTAATACTGTTCCTAACATTTGAAAAATTAGATTATAATTACCCAAGTGTCCATCAATAATGACTGAGTTAAAAGATTCATATTTTACTAATGCTACATAGAGGAATACTATGCAGCTGTATAAGTGAACAGAGGACTTTTTTTGCATCAACATGGAAAGATCCCCAAGACATGCTGATAAGTAAAAGAAGAAAGGCACAGAACACAATGCTTAGTAAGCTTCTGTTTGTAGATATTAAAGGGTGGCAGGAAAAATACCTGACTGTGCTTGTATTAATGTACAAACATCTCTGGAAAATGACAGAAGACACCAGTATCTTCTGGACAGAGGAGTAGAGTAGAGAGAGACTCTTTACCCAGAACCTATTTTTTTTTCTACTCTTTAGTGTTTGGACTAAATTACCTAGTAAAATAAAAAATATATACATTTATGTATATCTATATGTATACATGTATGAAAATGGATCTCTGTGAATGTATGTGTACATATCATACAGTAAGAAGTGTGCATGTATGCAGAGTGTATGACAACACTATTTTATATATACTGTGTGAAGTGTGTAAGACCAGCAAGATATTCAAATGGACCGTGACGTCTGCCTAGAGTTCCTCAGACCCCACTTTGCGAGAATCAGGTTGGACAGAGTTTGGGATCTTCCTTCACTTCAGGTTCTATGAAATGTTGAAAATAAGTCAAAAGAGAAACATTGTGATTGCCTCTAATAGTAATAAACAGTGAGGCTGCACAGGGGGAAAATTAAGGATCCAAACCCAAGGTGTTTCAGAGAAACGATTAATAAGATGAATTGAAAGATTATCAAGAAATAAAAAAAGGTTGGGAAAATCTGCCTTCACGTCTCTATTTCTCCAAGTCCCGTGGTTCTATGTATTTGGGATGGATTTCTTGAACATTGACAATAGATGTGTGTGAAACTTCATGTAATCTACCAGAGAGCGGGAATGAACAGAAACCAATGCTCTAGTATGAACCTCAAGTCCCTAGATAGTCCTCCGAAGCCTCATCCAGCCCACTATCAGATGAACGGGGTGGGGGCCACAGTGTTTTGGAGCTCCTGGTGGGCACGGGCTGCTGCCCCTGCAGCCTGGGTAGATGTTGTCCCAGCAAACATGTCTGTGTGTGGGCAGGAAGCACTGGAGTCTTGAGGCTGCCTCAGCAGACAGTGGGCTGGGGGGCAGGTCAGCTCACTAGGGACTGGGGTCTGGAAGGCCCCCTGGCTCAGGGCTGCCAACTCTGTGGCGAAGGCTGGTGCCAGCAGTCACCTGAGAACACAGCAGCCAAGGGCCATGTCAGTGAGGTACTTCTGCTACTTGGAATGTTCCCTGCATCATCTCCCACCAGGGTCCAAAGTTAGATTTAAGGGCTTGAGATCACAGGAGACAAAGGGCTCTTGTTGGGATGTGGCGGGACTGCCCCCAAAGCTGTGGCAGGCACAGCTCCCCAACTCGCCCCACTGTACACTTCTTATGGCAGCGACACAAGGATACCTGTGCCCTTCTTATGGCCCCAGCTCACTTTCACAGGTACTGGCCCGAATGGTACCACCTACAGGCAGTCATCCCTGTGCTTGACTCGGCCACTTTGGTTTCCGGGAAGTGTAGAACTAGTTTAGTGCTCCAAAAAGGTGGTGTTTATGTAAAGTTGTAAAACAAGTTCATGAAGTTTTCACATACACAAATTAATTTCTGTTCCAGTACAGCTTAAATTTCCAACTGACCACAATAAAATGATTTTGAATGCTCCTGATTAAGGACTGCCCCCAATACCTCGTCTTTCGGTACCCTGATTTTAAACAACCTCTATCACAATGCATATTAAAACTGCAGACTAAGTTCATCGCTTCCATCATTAAAATACTCCTCTTTTTAGCTAATAATCAAGTCTGTTCTGAAACAAGGGAGTTAGGGAACTAAGATCAAATCTTTCAAAAATTATTTTTGTTATTTTGTTACCTAAAAGGAAGATTTTTACTAGCCCCCCCCACCACAAACAATACACGAATACTAGCCTGTCCTGAGTTTGAGTTTATTCTAAGACACCCTTATCTGAATTCAAGAACTAAGAACCTGTTGCAAATATGCATGTATCCTAAGTGTCTTTACTTACAACCTGTGGCCCTTCGAAGCAGGAGCAGTGTCACTTTCAAACACACACTTACTCCTTGATTAATGTTTTGCATTTGCCAAGCAAACCCGTCTTACAAGCTGACAATTATAACTTAAAAACAATGGACCTACATTATGAACATGGCATGGAGATGTGCTGCCTTAGTATTTTCCAGAAAAGCCGGCCGCAGCTGAGCCTGTGTGGACCACGGCGCCCTTCGAGTCACGTGTGGGTTGTGTGCACTCATCCACGGGTCAGTCTCAGAGAGGTGCCTCCACTCTGTTTCCATTTGACTCGCAATCTGTGTTCAGTGTAAATCAAGACTGAAGAAATTTCACAGAAGAAATTTCACAGTGAAATTGCAAATTTATTTCTTGAAAGCTTCGCTGGCTTCAGAGACTTTGAATCTGTTTAACTACAGCTTCATCTTTCTCCTTGGCGGAATGAATCTTTCAGTCTAAGCGCCCAAATATCTAGCAAACATTTTATTCTAAATGCAAGAGGGAATTTCATTTTTAATTGTAGAATTTCAACTTGAAGTGGGATTTGAGGTCTCATCTGTGATGTCACAGAAGTTCCTGGTAAGCAGAGAGGGGGTTTAAGATTCAACGTGAAACAACTGGCTTGTGAACCCAACATTCTGACCTGCATTTAATGGACACACACAATTCATTTTCAAGCAAGAACTGTGCTGAATGGCCAGCATACCTGGAAAGGTAAGTACTTCACCAAACTAGGGGAAGAACCAATCAATTATCTGTGTGGGAAAAAAGCAATGTGCTCCCCAGAACAAACAGCACTGTGTTTTTTTACTCTGGGCAATTTGGTTTTCTCTTAAATAAAACAGGGAGCAGGTAAAGTGATGCTGTACTCTGGGACAGAAATGGTCTTGGCTCTCCACAGGCCACTCTGGGGACATTGGAATGAGCCCAACAGTGGGGACACAGAGGCAGCCCGTGGGTAAAGACAGCTGTGCTGGGCTCTGCAGGGGCCTTTGTTCAAATCCCCGGTACAGCTGCAGGGAACACAGGTTATATTTTATTTAAAGATTAAAAAGGCTTCAAAACAATAACTAGTACCTATAAGTACTTTGTTAATACATTGAACCTTTTTCTTAATAGTCTTTTAAAGGAATCAACTAATAAACCACCATTAAAAATAGAATCACCGGACTTTATATGATCAATCTTGAAAAGCAACACAATACCAATACAGTGAATTTAAAGAGGGTTTGCATGTTGAATTATGCAGTGTAGTACATATACTTCAAAGTTAAGTTTGGGTTGAGAATATGCTGGCTGGTGAAAAACAACTAGAGCCACTGCTATTTGCAAGTAACTCAGAACACAAATAAGAGCAACCAATGGGCCCTGCCACGATGGACAGTACTGGCAGCTTCCAAGAACCCTTGTTCTAGTGGACCACTCTGCCTGAAGTCAGCATTCTGATCTGTCAACTCGGGAAAGTTATCACTGGCTACTGTACTTTCAATGTAGCCTTTCTCATGGTGTTTTCTTTAGAGGTAGTAATGAAGAAAGGAAGGGAAGCAGGGAGGGAGGCAGGAAAGAAATAAGTGAAAGGAAGAAGAAAGAACTTCCTATGGTTCTCTCCCCACACCCCAGGAGAGAAAGCAGAAACTGGACGTCCTGAGCATCAGTCTGAGGCAGGTGAGCTGGACACCTGTTACCTAGGAATGTTGTGGCCACTCCCAGGGAAGGTGGGCCACCTCTGGGCTTCCTTCTCCTCTCATAGGCTGCCAGCCAAGGGTCCTCAGGATTGCACAGCCACACAGAAGGCCCAGTCTAGATGACAAATGTCTACACCATTTTATATGGAAACCCTTCCAGAAGTGTCCTTCATCTGGCCAGTCAATTCATTTGAGGACTTGGAGCCCTGGGTCCTGGGTTCCAGCCAAGAATGAGAACCAATTTATATTATGATATATGTCTTGCTTAATGTTTTGCAGAAAATTGCATGTTGCAACCATTATATTTAGTATTTCTAAAGGGCTTTCTACTCTGATCAAACAGTACATGGCCAAGTTGCTTCCAGCATGTTCCTGTTCCAATGAATGAAAAAGCAAAATACGAAAAAGGAACCATGTTCCTGAGAGGGGAAGTGCTATGTGAACACAAAGAAGTGGTTTTATTTGCTTATTTAATGCAGATCGTTCTTCCTTTTTTATTAAAAATTCTGGTTTGAATAAAAAGAAATTGATTTATAATCTAGTTAATCACTGATAAATTTCTAAAACCAAAGAACGCATTCTGTGAGTGAGCACAATCACAGAAATCATGTCCACAAAACAGAACTTGCAGGCTGTCAAACCTTTTCTCTGTATATCTGACTTTGAATCTGAGTGAAGAACATGTGGAGACTCAGCACCACATCAGATCAGACAGTAAAGGAATCCTCTCATACCTGCAGGCAGGTGAGAGCAGGCTGACACCAAGGTGAGCAGAGAGAACAGCGGTCCCTTCATCCCATCAGGGCAGACTGTGGGCCGCATGGCTGTGGGTACAGTGTGGGGACATCTGACAAACGCCCGCTGGGAATGGTCCGTGTGGCCAGCTACAAGAATACATATTTCAGGCTGCTAGTTTCAGTCTGGTGTTTCAGACAAAACATGATCCCAGCATCTGAGTAACAAAAGTGTGTATTAGATCCTGGCTTTTGCGGCTTGGCAACATTGTGCCTTTTATGAGAGCCAGAGGAACATCACTGGGGTGTCAGACTCCAATCCTGGAGACCCCACTTCACATTTCCTGGACGAAGTGCCCTCCCTCTGCAGAGTTCTTGTTTTATGCTGGTAGGCTGTCAAGATTGTAACTTGCTGAGAAACCAAAGCAACCTGGAAGTAAACACTTGTGTATCTTTTGTTAAAACAGACAAAGTTTTGGAAGCATGCCTGACCGGATGGAACAGAGGCATCCAGGAGCAGTGGCATTGGAAGTGGGGCCAGAGAGGAAAAGGAAACAGGTTTGAGGCAAACCACCAATATCACCAATTAAGTATGTGTGCCAGCCCACGACTCAGTGAATTAAAAATTCCTCATTATTGATTGTGATGGTCGGAGTGGACCCACGCAGTCTGTGTGGCAACAAGACGTGGGATTCTATATCTTGTTAATGGGCAAGAGCCTTCCATGCTCTGACTCAATGCTACATCCAAGCCTCATCGTGAGCCACACAAAGATCCACGCTAACTAAGTTCTCACAACTAGCTCACGTGGCAGTGCTCATATTGTATGAAATTAATATTGATATGACAATAAACAGCTGTCTGTTGCATTCGTTCGGTCAGGCCACCGTTTCCAACTACCTCAGAACAAGATGCTTAAACAGCAAGTTGATTCCCTCACAGGCTAGAAGTCCAAGACCAAGGTGTCATCAGTGTTGGTTTTTCCTGAGGTCTCACTTCTTTGATGTGCAGCTGATCATCTTCTCCCTGTGTCCTCACAGGGTCTTTCTTCTGTATGTGTCTCTGTCCCAGTCTCTTCTTTTAAGGACAACCAATTATATGGGACTAGTGCTCCCCCATTTTCTCTTAATCACCCCTTCAAAGACCCTGTCTCCAAATACAGTCACATTTTGAGGTACCAGGAGTCAGGACGCCATAATGGGGATTTGCAGGGGGAACTCAATTCAACCCCAAACGTCTGTCCACAGCAGAAAACCATCAGCAGATCTCCCACTCATTTGTTGGACAAACACTTCTCTTACACAGCCGGATGCAGGAGCTGTAACCTCACAGAGATCTCAACTGAGACCTAACAGAGATCTAACAAACACATTTGTGTGTTTAAGAAGAAGGTGGTAAGTTCTCACAACATATCACAAAATGTGGCTAAGGTCAGGAGCGGCTTTACCAGAGGATGAGAGTCACAAAAATGTCAGGGGCTTTACAAAGGAATCTCCTACATCAGGGACCAAACAGGGGCTGGGGTGAGGGAGGGTCCAGCAGGTGACAAGTCATTAGACAGAGGTGAGTGGATTTGGAAATCACTGTGTGGCCCACCCCAAGTCTGGATAACAACATGGCTTTCCCCAAAGCTTTCCTTAGGACAGTGGGGAGTGCTTTCTGAGTGTGAACTCACACCTAGACCAATGAAAGGTGAGACGAGTGGCAGGGCTCATTGGCCCCGCGAATTCTCCAAGTGGCAATTCTAATTTTCACTCTAAAGAACAATAATCTTCCCCATGCTGTGTGTACAACTGAAGTCTGAGAAGACGAGGATGGCAGTGCTGCCCCAGTTAACCATCTGTCATCCAGCCTTTGAGTTTTCCTCACGCAGGAGACACCCACCACTCAGTCGTGATCAGAAAGTGAATGGCCACCCTCAGGCCTCCCAGCTACCAGAAGATAGTTTTAGGAGCCTGTCAGGAAATGCTGTGGCCCCAGGCCCAGGGTGACTTTGTATTTCCAAGCCTGTTATTGATTTTGGCATGAAGAAAATAATTTGCTATTGTTGCTTATGGTGTCACAAGAAAAAAAGCCTCACCCCATGTTTCCTTTGCTAACAAATCTTGGTAGGAATTTGCCTTTGATTATAGGGCTGCTGGAGCTACAAGACGGTGTTTACTACTTAAAGGTACTACCGTCTTTATGAGACATGGCACTCTAATCGAAAACACAAGTAAACTGAAAATTAAATTTAAAAGCCTATAATTTAGTATCTTCCCGGCCAGGAGTGATGGCTTTCATTTGCGCGGGACTGGAGCTGCTCAGGGTCAGTGTGACGGGGGCCGCGTGCAGGCCTCTTCCCAGGGCTGATGGAGCTGATTAATCTCTTGGAACCAAGCTTTGTCTTCTCCAGCTCAGTGAACAACTTCATTTCAGCTGATGAGTTCAACCAGGGGTCAGAACAATCCTCATTTCTGACAATCCCACGAAAAGGGAATTAATTTTATGAGTTAGTGCTATGGCGCTTAAAACGAAGCTGCGAAGAGAAGTTAGCATAAGCAGCAGAGAGAAAATCAGTGTGCGAACGCTCCACTTGACTCGGACAAGGGGGTTGCTGAACGAGGTGAGAGACGGGGTGGGGGTGAGGGGCTCGGGCGATCGGAAACGTGCCAACGGGGCCTCTCTCTCTGATAAATGCCAGAAACATTTCGGTGAACTTGCGCGCTTAGAATTACACATGAAAAAAATTCAAAAACAGGCCAGAGAAGGGCACTTTGAAAGAATTAAATTATTGTGAACTTAGCATCAAAAAAATAAAGTAAAATTTTAAACACTTGGAAAAAAGTAAAGAAATTGCTTCAGATACTGGTCAAATATTATAACAATTATAATCACAACCAAATATGTTTTATAAATTCATGTGAACACTTATGGTATACTCATCAGCTGCCAGGCTCTGTCCTCTGGCCCTCCACCTCCTGAAGAAGACATGATCATATATTAACAAGTGCCCTGGTTCCCTCCCCACCCCAAAGGATCTAGTTACCATGAGAAATAGTAATAAAACAATACAACCCACCTACCAGTGTATAAGAGACTCATTATGGGCCACATTACGTTCCCTCAAATTCCTGTGTTGAAGTCCCAACCCCTAGTACCTTAAGGTTTGACTGTACTTAAAGATAAAGTCTTTAAAGAGGTGATTAAATTAAAATGAGGTCATATGGATGGGTTCTAATCCCATATGCCTAGTGTCCTTATAAGAAGAGAAGAGGTTAGGAAAAAAACATGCACAGAGGGAAGACTGTATGAGGGCACAAGGAGAAGACACCTGTCTACCAGCCAAGGACATAGATCTCAGAAGAAATCAACCCTGCGTACACCTTGATCTTGGACTTCCAGCCTCCAGAACTGAGAAAAATATATGTCTGTTGTTTAAGCTGCCCAGTTAGAATGTAATGTCAACCCAAGAAAACTTGTACAGGCTTCTTAATTATAAACAAGTGCCCTGATTTCTCCCTACACCAAAAGATTTATACCATTAGAAATAGTAATAAAGCAATACCATGTATCCCCAAGTGGATATTGGAAACTCTCATCTCAGAAATCTTCCTCTCCAGGGGTGCCAGCTTCCATCACGGGCTGCACCAATAAGGAGGGATTCCTTCAAACATGGTCTAA
Source organism: Carollia perspicillata (assembly GCA_004027735.1). Taxonomy (NCBI): domain Eukaryota; kingdom Metazoa; phylum Chordata; class Mammalia; order Chiroptera; family Phyllostomidae; genus Carollia; species Carollia perspicillata. The sequence goes on along the minus strand of PVKM010002138.1, from coordinate 51,923 downwards.
GGTTCAACTCAAGGTGCTTCAGTTCTAAACTAAGACACCCAACTTACCTGCTCATCCCTAACCCTGCTCACCTACCCATACCCCTAAATCACCCTGCCCTTAACGTCCACTCCAGGGCCAAAAGTACCCTCTAGGCAATGGAATTCCAGAGAAGGTAAGGCCACCAGCCTCAGGATGCCAGGCCAGGTCTGGGACCCAGTGTCCTGACTCCCATCCCAGGCCCCATCACTCCATCACCAACAACAGGAAAAAACCTGGCTAGATGTTAAGGCAGGCATGGAAGAATTGCAGACAACACATGTGAATCCTTGGTAGCCTTATAAGACAGATGCAGTGCAGAGGGATGTCAGGCCCTTCTCAGGTTCCAGTCTCTGTGGAAAAGGAACTTTCCTTCTCCCCAAACTCTAACTCAAAGCAGACTTTGATGGCAGGAGGATACTTACTCCTTGTGTGAGAAGAGAGGCAGCGGCTTGCCCAGGAGCCAGGCATGGCAGGTGCCTGGTGGAGACACAAAGAACAGTCTATGACCTTGCCACTGCAGAGCAGAGCAACCTCCCACAGACATGGAGTCTCCCTCTACTCACCCATGCGGGAAACACGGACCAACCCTGTGAGCAGGTCTGGACAACTCAAAGTGGGAAGAAGCACCATTTGTAAAAGACCAAGAGTTTATGGTAAGATTCTTTCATGACTATTACATTGTGAGGGAGTTTTTACATTGTTGGAGGAGATGTTGAATTTTAAATAATATGCATGGCCTGTTAGAATGAATGGTCCTACATAAAGTGCTATCATGGTGTATCTGCTACCTTTGTTTTGGCAGCTAAGTAAAAACCTCAAGGCTCAGTAGATGGACCGCAAGGAAATTTGCCTCAGATAACAAGTGCAAATGCAGAGGTGAGATAGCAGGCTCTGCCCATGGGTCTTGCCTGTCCGAGTGCAGGATGGTGACCAGTTCATTGCCCAAGCCAACTGAGACCCAGAAACCTACTTCTCTGTCTGGGAGGCAAGCCTGCCCTGCATCTACTTGAACCAAGATGCCTAACCTCCCCACACTTCAGCCTATTAATGACAAGGCCGATGTGATGGTGATAGTAGATCTATTACTTGTGGTGGAATCAGCACAGATGCAGATTTCAAACGCAAAGCAGAGGATGGGTAGTGGGACTGCTCTTTCAGAGAACTAGAATCACATGTCAGGAATAGCCTGGGCCTGTTTCATAGCAAGGATACATACCGTGTGTGCCTATGTGTGCACATGTGTGTATGTATGTGCCTGTGAGCACACACATGCACAATTCCTGAATCACCATTGGGAATGCAGCTGTAGAGTATGGATCCAACAGAGTAGATATTTTAAAAGGTGCCATAAACATCACAACACCACCCACACTCATGTTTCCATCAATCTTTTCCCCAAAGGTTGGAACCTTGTCTTTGGTACACGAGGAACAGTGGCGTGAAAATGTCTTAAATTTAGATTTAGCAACAAAATCTGAAAGTAAGTTTGAGGAAGCTGACACCCAGAATAATACTCTGAATTCCATGTTCGGCAATGCACTGCTGACTGGATATTAGCACTCCAAGGTTTGCTAAGATAGTCTCATTGTGATGCCTTCTAATTTATAGGATCACCATAAGCAACTGTGCAGCTCCACACAGGCATGCAGACAGAAAAACTGCCAAACCCCACACAGCCATGGGGCAAGTGCCTGAGTGATCCCTAGAGCGCATCTCTTTCTGACAGTGTGGGTGGAAGCACCAGCCCCTGGAGGGGGGACAGCACACACACAAAGATTCCTGTACACAGGACGGCGGGCCTCACCCACCCTCCCTCCTTCCAGCTCGGAGCCATTGACACCTGCACAAGTGGCTGCCTCGGGTCCCCATCCACTGAGATGTGCAGCCAAAGCCCTCCTGATGTGATTGGAAAGGTCACACAAAACTTTCTCCATGAAGGGAAAGTGTATACTGGACACTTTCCAGCTCAGTTAATTGCATTCCAGTGTGCCACCTGACCTCACTGCAGCTTCAATGGGACAGTGTGTCCCATGCTCTCTATTAAGTGGCTTAAACTGCCCCCTTCTGCCCCCTGAAATGGTTTGATTTCAGGCCAGAGTAAAGTGATTCTTCCAAAGCTTATTTCTTCATCACCTTCCAAGGAGTTTAGGGAGACAAGAATAATACAGTACAAAGGCTCCAAGGTTCTGCAAAAGAAAAAGAAAAAACAAAAGAACGAGAAGCACCGTTTCTATAAAAAAGGAAACAGTTGCTCTCGAATGTTGAAGGTCAACTGAGAAAGCTAGGCTGAATTTGCAAACCCCAAATCCAGATAAATTACATAGGTGTGGAAGATACAGGGTCCAGGGGAAACAGGAATTGTAACCAGCACAGGACTGTGACTTGCTGAGTGGTGCCGGTGGTCTCCTGCCCATCCATACGACACTGTCACAGGAAGAAGTGTCCTGCTTCCAGATGGCCAAAGAAACAGGAGCCCCCGAGTCCTGTTCAGCTGAGAAGTGAAGGAGACCCATCCTCTTTTCCGACCTCTCTTTTGTCTCCATACCAGAGCCTGCCTCCATTGTTCTTTGCACCCGGACTTGCATTCTAACCATCTGACTCAGTTGTTCTCAGCACGCCCTTCTTAAAAGAGAGAGGACAACCTCAACACTGACAGTACTCCAGGGCCATGTGCTCAAAGAGCTTCCAGCATACCCTGTCACAGATGAGGAAACTGTGGCCTGGCGAGCTAGAAGCTTCTTTCATGTGGCAGGTACAAGGTCAAGGAATCTCATTCAAGAATTTATGTCCTCAGCCACTAAACAACAGTTTTCTGCCCTAAAAAGTGATATTCATTCTTTTTTCTAAAATAACCTCGTATACCTTGATCTCCATTTTCTGGTTCTACTTGGTTTCAGGTTGACTCTTAGTTGCGTCCAGTTTACATTCTTCAGTATTTCTTCAGTGCTGGGGAATAAGGACATATGCTTACATACAACACACATTCATCCACACTCACACACACGGCACACACACAGACTCATATGCTCTCATATGCACATTGTACACACGCAAACACATACATATGGCACACACCAGAGCAACCCAGCATCCTGTGGATGCAAAACATCATGGCAAGGAGCTGGCGTGTGCCAGTGGGCTGCCCTGAACGAACACTGTCACAGAGAGCAAGGGGGTGTGTTGAAACTACTGAGGTGCAGGGGTGTCTGGATCCTTCCCATTGTGTTATGTGCATACAGATCAAGGCCCCAAACATCAATGACTCTCACCCGTCACTAACTGGCCCATGGAACTCCGTGGGGAGACAGAAAAGGATTAGTTTACTTTGTTCCGTGCACTTAGAAATCAAGACATTACAATTTCCTGAAAGAGACTCCCTAATTAGTGGTTTTCTCTCTTCACTTTCTTCCTGTTGGCCTTAATTAAGAGCTCTCTAGAGCAGTCACATTTGTCTCTAGAGAGACTGGCTGTGTGTAGGTATCTGTCCTCTTTCTGGACAGGTCCACACTCCACATGGAGGAAACTGGGCACCCCTCTCCTACCCCCTAGTTAAGGCTCCTGCCACATCCCTACAACTTTGGCTTTAGGTCACCCCCTTGGGCAGACTACCCTGTACCACTGCACCTAGGTTCTAAGGTCAGCCTCTTAGCCTCTCTCAGCTATCCAGGGGAGCTGGTTGCCCCTCTTGCACTTCATAGTCCTGCACCAGATTCCAGTCTCCTGCTCTAGACTGGACACTTCCAGAGAAAGCAGGCCCATGGGCTCAAGTCCCCTCCCGCAGGTCCAGCACAGAGACAAAGCACTGAAGAGTGACTATGAGGCAGAGTTGAAATCCCAGCACAGTGAGAGCAGGTGGGCTCCAGGAGGACCTGTGAGCAGGTCTGATCTTGCCTTCCAGCCCCTGTTGTCACATTTCCTCCTCGCTGTCTGGGCCCACCCTACCAAGAGCACAGACAAGGGCAGAACAGGGCTGAGACCCTGATAAGTGCACAGATGGGTGGCAACACTCGTCACCAACATTAGGGCAGTGTGACCTCGGCTACTTAATTGCTTGTTGCTTCAGTTTCATCACTTGTAAAATGGGGCAGTGAGGATAAAATGGAATATACTTAAAAGCACTGAATGATATGGGCACCGTGGACATGTGTGGAAGTCCCAGCTCTTCATGGCTTCACTCATAGGCTTTGGCCCATCCAGGTGACTCTCAGTTCCGCCTGAACCCACATGTGGAGTTTCCGGTGGCCTTTCTGGACTCTCCCTCTTCAGGCTTTCTTTCTGTGGAATCATTTGAGGATTCTGGGGTCTTATGTCTTAGAGTTACCTCCAATCACAGTCAGCTGCTCCAGCCTGTCCTCGGGAAATTCTTCCTGGGTACAAGGCACCTAGCTGGAGGCTCCAGGTGCACATTGCTCAGGTTCCTGGGGGCCTTAAGGCTTCCTTCTGTGGCTGCACTGGGGCGGAGCCTACCCTCACCCATGAACATTCATGCCTTTGTGGAAACAGAGGCACTAGAGAAATCCCAGCTTTCTCTGCCTCAACCTAGACTGGACCTGCAGATCCATTCCCCCCAAGACTGCTTTGGGTTCTCCCACAACCTAGTCCCTGCTCCCAGCTCTAAACCCCATGGACTTTGGTGCACTACTGCCTTGCCACTTCCCTACCACCACCAGGGTCAATGCACCTATGTTTATAACCAGGGGACAATTCAACAAGTCTTACCTGGGGAGAGGATGTTATCTATAGAGAGAAAAAATGGGAGACAGCCCTGAAATGAAGCAGACAGCCAGTCTTTGTGAAAGGATGGAGGGAAGCAGAACCCTGGGGGTGATTGGGACAGGGTACAGCAGCCAGTGCTGTGGATTCCGTGGGGTGGTACCAAGAGAAGGTGGTCAGAAACTCCTGACCTAGACAGTGGGCAAGAAAGTACCGGGTAGCTGTCTATAAAAGCAGAGTTTAAGAAGCAAAACTGGTCAGCTTGTATGTAGACTTAAAAGTTCTTGGAACATGATATTTATAAAGAAAATCCTTTGAGAGGTGATATAATGCAGGTGAGATTTGATGCACACAAAACACACACAGAGTTTAAGTCATCTTGTCTTCCTTACCTGTTTGTTGTTAGAATGCAGAGACAAGGTTGAGGAACAGAGTAACTCCATGACCCATTTTACTGAACTTAGGGAAAGTGTCCACTGACCTCCTGCACAGACACTCCCAGAGACAAAGGCTTTACATCTTCTAGGAGTTCACACCTGGGAAAGGTGGGGGAACAAGGAAAGGGTGGGAATAAAGTAGGAGAGTGCTCACACAACAGGTGTGCCATGGGGATTGGGGGGTGCATATCAGATAGAGAAGGAAACTGATGGAGGACAGAGCCTAGGAGGATTGGCAGACCAAGGAAGGCTCATCCCAGAAGGCCAGCAGGCCCACAGCTGTGCCCCAAGGTGGCTGGGCAGGAAGCAGGAGAGCAGGACAATGAGGTAGAGGGCCAGCCACCTTACCCAGGCCTTGGAGCTGGGCACCCACTCAGGAAAATCCTGAGAAAGAGCTCAACAATGGCACCTTCATGAACTTTTCAGAAAGTGAAGCATTGCTGAAGATCATTTCCTTCCCACAGTTTTGGACTAACACTATGGTCTTCCTTTGTACAAACTGTCCATAGTAAATGTTCTTTTCAAGATAAGCTTCACTAACAAAAATCAAATGATGCCAGTGCCATTGGGGTGCTGTGCTATTAATTTTTTAATGTATCAGGCCACCCCCAAGTTTCTCCTGAAGAGACTTTTGATGGTAGACAGAGAATAAGAGGGTGGAGCAAGGGAGTCTTTGTGATGGTGGTTGCCTTTGCTTTTTTGATTTTTAAGACTGGAGGAACTTGAGTGTGAATGTGGACTCAGGCTTCGTTAGGGGTTTGCAGGTAAGGAAAGGGGAGATTATTGGTGAAACCTCCCTAGAACGGACTCAATGAACAAAAAGATTCACCTTCCAACATGCCATAATCAGGAGCAAAATAAATTAAAAACTTTTTTTTAACCATCCCTGGATTCACCTCCCTAAGTGAATACTTACCAGGCCTGAGCCTGGGGCCATTTCTGTCAGTGGGTGACAGTCAAATTATTCCAGCCCCAGGCCCATTTTATTTACATAATTGCTCTTTGGGAAAATTCCTTCACTTTTCCACAGAAACCCTGCCTCTTTCACCAACACCATCCTCGAACTCCACTTCCGTTCCATGGTTCATATCCCTGAAAAATGATTATAAGCTTTGATCTATAAGAAATCATTACCTACTGATTTAGATAATGAAATCATATAAACTGCTGCGAGAGTCTCTATGATTCTTACACACCTCCTGCTGTCTCTAACATCATTTAATGATTTTTTGATTTTTGTTGCAAAGTAAAAAAAAAACTTTAAATTTGAAACAGCAGAGACATCAATGCTAGAAAGCAAAGAGGCATTTTATCTTATTTTCTGTATGGTACTGAAGCAAATTTAAAAAGAGGAAAATCTTCAAAGCCAGTCTGCAGTCATTGCATGTTTTAATGAGAATAAGGCTGCTTGTCAGAATCCCATCCTGTTTGCAGAACTGGTCTACCAACTTCTGTTTCATGAAACCAATCTGATTGTCTTTGGAGGAACTTATCTCATCTATCAATTCATCTTCCTATAATCAGAATACATGTAAATAATGATTGAGAACTGGGCATTAGGAGCAGAATAAAGTAACCTTTAAACACCCTTGACATTATAGAATACTGCATATTTGATGGATTAACGCTGTTCCTTAAAATTTTAACATTTTTTCTAGTAATACTGTCATGCACTGTATAAGGACACTTCTGTTGGCAGCAGACTGCCAATGGTGGTCCCATAAGGTTACAATGGAGCTGGAAAATCCCTTTTGCTTAGTGATATGATAGCAGTCCTAACGTCATAGTCAACACATTCCTCACATATGTGTGGTGATGCTGACATAAACACACCTACTGTGCTCCCAATCATATAAACATACAGCACATACAATTATGTGCAGTACATACTTGAAAATGATAATCGAGTGCTATGTTACTGGTTTGTGTATTTACTATACTATACTTTTCATTGTTTTTTTAGAGTATACTCTTTCTCCTAATGAAAAAAGGTTTTGCTGTAAGATAGTCTGCTGTGTTACACTGACAGCAGCCTCATGCGCCTTGTATTTACTGAGTCTCTCGACTGCATCATTTTCTCATGTCCTTGATTTTAATCTTGTGTTGTTTTGTACAGTAAGCATGCTGTACAGGCTTGTAACCCAGGAGCAAGAGGTTGTACCAAAGAGCGTCAGTGTGCCGTAGGTTACACCACCTACGTTTGTGTGAGTGCACTCCCTTATGTTTGCAAAACAGAATTGCCTAATGATGCATCCCCATCATTAAATAATGTGTGATTTTAAAAGTAACTCAGGCTTACTATAAAAAGTTCAATAATTCTAAAATGTATAAGAAGAAAGTAAAAGATATCAATTAAACTGTTAGAAGAAACTTTTTTCAAATACTCTCTTGGATTCTGTACTTTGGAGCAGGTGCTATGAATTTAACTGACAAAAGATTAACAGGAAGAGGGGAATACTAATTTATTAATATTTTATGCACATAGGAGTTCACAGAAAAAAGTAAAACTCAAAGAAGTAGTTAGTCTCAGGGTCTTATACACCATTTTAACAACAAAAAAGGGGGGTTGGGGCTTCAAGGGAAAGTAAATTGTGAGAAAATGACTAAGAAATACATGGGGGAACTGATGGACAATGAGGGTTATTTCAATAATGTTGTTTCTGCAGTCTCACCTCTGTGCTGACTCAGTCCTCAGTGGGTTGCTCTCCTCTCCCTGTGTGGTACAGAGGGACAGAAGGAGATGTGAATCCTGCTTTTAGGCGGAAACAGAGAGGGAAAAGAATGTTCTCTGCATCTGTTGATTTTCAAAGTGCCTTCCACTCAGAAAAACAAAACAAAAGAAAAAAACTCCATGCCAAGGTGGCATATTTTGGTGTGTCATATTCTGATTCATTACAATCCGAGCTCCAATTGATAACTCCATCACTTCGTAAAATACCTCTTTAAAAACAGTGTTATTGTAGAGATAGTTTTCTAATGTTCTAGGATGAAAGCATTTTTTAAATATTTTAAAAGAATATTTTATTGATTAATGCTAATACATTTGTCCCACTTCCCCCCCTTTATTCCCCTCCACCCTGTACACTCCCATCACCTGAATTCCACCTCCCCCCTTAGTTCATGTTCAAGTGTTTTATATGTAAGTTCTTTGGCAACTACATTTCCTATACTGTTCTTAACCTCTCCCTGTCTATTTTCTACCTACCATTTATTCTATTTATTCCCTGTACCTTTCCCCCCATCCTCTCCGCTCCCCTTCCCTCTGTTAACCCTCCTATGATCTCCATTTCAGTGATTCTGTTCCTATTCTGGTTGTTTGCTTATTTTGTTTTTGTTTTCTTTAGGTTCAGTTTTTGATAGTTGTGAGTTTGTTGTCATTTTACTGTTCATATTTTTATCTTCTTCTTTTCCTTAGATAAGTCCCTTTAACATTTGATATAATAAGGCCTTGGTGATGATGAACATGACCTTATCTGAGAAGCACTTTGTCTGTTCTTCTATTCTAAATTATATCTGATAAGTTGGCTATCTCTTTGTTGCTTAGAGAGAGTAATCTTGGATGTAGGTCCTTGCCTTTGATGACTTTAAATACTTTTTTCCAGCCCCTTCTTGCCCACAAGTTTCTTTTGAGAAATCAGCTGATAGTCTTCTGAACACTCCTTTGTAGGTAACTGTCTCCTTTTCTTGTACTGCTTGTAAGATTCTCTCCTTATCTTTAAACTTGGTAATGTAGTTATGATGTGCCTTGGTGTGTGTTTCTTTGGGTCCAACTTCTTCGGGACTCTCTGACCTTCCTGGACTTCCTGGAAGTCTATTTCCTTTGCCAGATTAGGGAAGTTGTACTTCATTATTTTTTCAAATAAGTTTTCAATTTCTTGCTCTTCCTCTTCTCCTCCTAACACCCCTATTATTTGGATGTTGGAATGTTTAAAGTTGTCCCAGAGGTTCCTAAGCCTCTCCTCATTTTTTTGAATTCTTGTTTCTTTATTCTGCTCTGGTTGAATGTTTATTTCTTCCTTCTGGTACAAATTGTTGATTTGAGTTCCAGTTTCCTTCCTGTCACTGTTGGTTCCCTGTACATTTTCTTTTATTTCACTTGGTATAGCTTTTATTTCTTCCTCTACTTTGCAACCATACTCAACCATTTCTGTTAGTGTCCTGATTACCAGTGTTTGGAACTGTGCATCTGATAAGTTGGCTATCTCTTTGTTGCTTAGTTGTAATTTTTCTGGAGCTTTGATCTATTCTTTCACTTTTTTGTTTTGTGCACCTATTACATAGTAAGGGGAAGAGCCTTAAGTATTCATAAGGGCAGGGCAACCCACATGGCTGTGTTATGGTGCTGTATGTGGGAGAGAGGTCTGAGAGGGAACAATGCTGCTTGTTCAGCTCTTGGCTTGGCTTTCAGTCACTTCCCTCACTGACCACAAAAAAATTGGGCCCTTCTGGTGCTGATTTTCAGGTGAGTGGGTTTGTGTATGTTTTAGGACCCCATGGGTCTCTCCAATTAGCTCTCCTATCAGGCTAAGAGCTTCTCCCACCACTGCAACCCCCACAGGTTTGCAGTCAGAGATTTTGAGGCTTTGTTTTCCTGCACCAGAACTCTTTTGCATGGTCTGTCTAGCTCCCCAGTTTTTCCTCACAGTTTATGTGCACACAAATGTGGGACTTCCTGGTCCACCAGCTACCACCTTGCTTGCCCTGGCCCCCTAGCTGCTGGCTTGCTGGGAGTCGTCTCTACCCCAGCTGCCCATCTCCACCCTTCCTACTGGTCTGGGTGAATGTTTCTTCAACTCCTTGATTGTCAGACTTCCATACAGTTCAATTTTCTGGCAGTTTTTTTTTTTTAATTTATTGTTGCCCTTCTTTTGGTTGTTCAAGGAGACATAGTATATGTACCTATGCCTCCATCTTGGCCAGAAGTCTAGCATTTTTATTTATTGTAGAATGTATAATTACACTGTTGCTGGGTAACAAATGACTCAAAAAACTTGTATGCTTAAACAACAGATGTGGATTATTTCCCTTTGGGTCAGCAGGGATGTTTTTTCTCCTGGCCTGGCCAACCTCTGTGAATATCCCAAGATGCCTGTCTCTGTTCACATATCTAGTTGTTCCAGAGAGTGTAAGCTGGGTGGTCTTCCTTGCTTCATAAAGCATCTTATCATCCAATAGACTATCCCAGGAATCTTCATGGAAGAACCACAAGGTTCTGCAAAATAATCAGAGAGAGTAAGCCCCAACATGCAAGTTCTTTACAAACTTCTGCCTGAAACATTTTTGCTGATGTCCCATTACTCAAAGGAAACTCCAAGCCAGAATTATCTTGGGAGGGGACAGACCAAGTGTGTTGATATAGAGCAGTATACATCACTGGGAGTCTTACTACAGCAATCTATCACAACACCCCTTTTCCACGTTTCTCTACTTAAAATGAGTAAAAATAGCACCATGCATATGTCCTTAGTGTGGTTATTTTCCCTTTGCAATTACTAGGAGTCCACATATTGGGACTTTGGCATGTGATTTAAAACCATACTCTCTACCTTGTATCCTGTGGGCCTTTCAACTCCACAACAAGGTCCCTCATCCTACTTGACAGGCCTCCACCTTCAGGTGCCTACTTCCACCATCACCCTGGGAACTCACCACTTCCAGAAATACTTCCTCATACCAACCCAGATGTGCGGTAACCATGCTCTAACCCTCTTGTGGCCCTGTGTTTATATTCTTACTGTGGAGCCATTTCATTCTTATGACTTTACTTCCCTATCCAATCTGTGGCATTACTTTTTTCATCCCAATTCCAGTGTACATGACCTTCTTTCCCTATAATGAATATCTCTGAATGATGATCAGTTCCATTACCTTCCTTCTCTTCTCCCAGACTTGCTGAAGAAGCTCACACAGTGTGGGCTGCCCTTACTTGAAAGGACCACTGCAGACCACACTGTGGTCTTCAGGTGCTACCCTGGTCCCTGTCAGATGCTCACTATGCCCCAGACTTAGGAAAACTCATCTATCAAGAGTGAACTTTTTCAACCTTCCTCTCCTTATCTAAATGGGCACTCATCTACATATGTATCTTCTCAAACTTTTTTTTTTTTTCATTTGAGTGTTGTAACCTCATTCCTTGCCCTGGACACTGGATATCCTTTCTGGTTTTTTTAGTCACCTTGCAAATATTTATTTTCTCTCCTTAGTTTTCCAGGGGTGTGTATCTGTATATGTGAGCATGCTTGCTTGTTTTTAGTCTATTCTCCTTCATAACCTCAGTCTAAAAACAAACTCAATTATATTTTGTCTTAAAACCAAAACCAAAATCAATTAAATGCGTGTTTTCTTCAACTTTTACTCTCTCTGTTTTAAAGTATGATTCACTTTACTGTACTTTGAAGATCTTGCATTTTTTTTACAAATCAAAGGTTTGTGGCAATTGCTGATGGCTCAGATAGTGATTAGCATGTTTTAGCAATAAAGTAATTTTTGTTAAGGTACCTCCATTGTTTTTATAGGTATAATGCTATTGTATACTTAAAAGACTGCAATACAGTATAAACACAACTTTTAAAAAATTTATTGGGCTGACATTGGTTGATAAAACCATACGGGTTCCAAGTGTACCAGTCAATAGCACATCATAGGCACACTGCATCATGAACTCATCACCCAAAGTATAGTCTTCTTCTGTTCCCATTAATCCCTCTCTGGCTCTCCTCCTCCTCCCACCAACCCCTACTTCTCTGGCAATCACCGTACTATTGTCTGTCTCTCTGTGTTATTTATTTATGTATGCATTTACTTACTTACTTATTTATTTACTTCTTTAATCCCTTCACCTTTTTCACCCAGCCCTCCAAACCCCTGGTCCTCTGACAGCTGTCAGTCTGTTCTGTGTATCCATGCCTCTGTTTCTGATTTGTTTGTTAGATTATTTTGTTCATTAGATTCCATATATAAGTGAGATCATGTGGTACTTGTCATTCTCTGACTGGCTTATTTCACTTAGCAGAGTACTCTCTAGGTTTATCTATGTTGTCACAAAAGGTAAGGTTCCCTTCTTTCTTATGTCTGAGTATTGTGGAAATGTACCACAACTTTTTTATCCACTCATCTACTGATGGGCACTTGACTGTTTCCAGATCTTGGTTATTGTAAGTAATGCTACAATGACCATAAGGATGCATATATTCTTTAGAATTAGTGTTTCAGATTTCTTTGGATGTATTTTAAAAAGTGGAAATGCTGGTTCAAAAGGTGATTCTATTTTTAATTATTTGAGGGAACTCCATACTGTTTTCCATAGTGGCTACACCAGTCTGCATCCCTACCAACACTTGTTAACTCTCTCTTTTTAAAAAATAAAGTTCCTTAATATATAGTTGACCCTGGAACAACACCGGGATTAGGGACACTGAACTCTCACAAAGTCAAGAATCCATGTATAACTTTTGACTTTCCAAAAACTTTAGTTACCCTCAGTATACTTCAGTGATTGGTTCTAGGCCCCTCCAACTGATTCCAAAATCCATGGATACTCAAATTTCTCATATAAAGTGGTGGAGAACAATGTATATAGTTAGCCTTCCACATCTACAAATTCCCAATGATGGACCAAAAATACTGTTTTTGATCCACCTTTTGTTGATTCTGTTGGTTTTTGTTGAAACCCAGCAATAAGAAGGGCTAACTGCATATTTATTGAAAAAAAATGCTTTCTCCTTCTTTTTGTGCTATTTTGTAATATATTTCATAGCTCTATATTTATGAATCTTCAAATTATAGTTATTTGTTTTGCTTTACATACTCAATATTATTCTATGTGTTTACTCAAAAATTTACCTTTCAAGGTGTTCAACAACCCTTCCTAAAGACCCATGCTTCCATGTAGTATCATTATTTTTAGCACTAAGAACATTCTGTAATGCTTGTTACAGTGCAAGTTTGCTGTAAATAAATTTTAGATTGGCAGATTTTCCCAGCTCTTCAAGTAGCTATTGTTTTCTGGATTCCATAATTTCTGTTTATAAGTCAGTTGTAAGCTTAATTTTTCTCCTTTGTATGCAAAGTTTCTCTTATCTTTAGGTTCCTTAAGGATGTGTTCTTTGTTGGAGTTCCTTTCTTTTAGAAATTCTACTGTGATATGCCCAAGTATGTTTTTGTATTTTTGAATTATGTTTTGTTTTTGTTGTGTGAGTTCACTGAGATTCTACAATCAATGGGATAGTGTCTTCTTTTATCAATTTTGTAAACTGCCCATTCATTATCGCTTTGAGTATGCTTCTACCTATTCTTTCTCCTTTTCTTATGGACTCCATCTGTATTAATGTGAGGTGATGACTATAGCCTATGTGTGTATTTCTATCATCCATCTCTATCTCTTTCTCCCTCTCTATATATTGCTCTTTCTCACTCTCTCTCTCTCTCCATCTCCATCTCTATCTCTATCTCTCAGACAGGTCCTACTAAACTGTCTGTAAATTCACTAATATGTTCTCCTGTTATGTGCAGTCTCCTGTGGGTATTTGTTTGCAAAATCTAAGTCACACACCTTTGCCTTATTTTCAAGGGAGTCTGGTCAAACAATTTGGCATAAAATAAGAGCTACACCATATATGAATAAAAATCTCTATGTTGGATGGTTAAAATTAATAACAAGTATCCATTACATTTAATATGTGTGTTTTTCAGCCCTGACTAGGTAAGTTATTTGGTTAGAGTATTATCCCAATATAAATAGGTTGCTGGTTCATTCCCCAGTTGGGGAGCATGTGGGAGGCAACAATTCGATGTTTCTCTCTCATGTTGATGTTTCCCTCTTTCTGTTCTCTTTTCCTCTCTCTACAAAATCAGTAAACATGTCATTGGGTGAGATTAAAAGTTAATAATAAGTAAAAAAGAATTAAAAATAAAATAAAATTGTATTTATTCTACATTGTTTTTCTTTGTTTATAACACAACTTAAGTTTCTGTAAATGTCTTTATCTTCTCTTCAGTTTATTTTCAAAACTCTAAAAATTCATCTTTCTTCTTTATGATCATATAACATCACTTTTGAACATATATGTTTATTTCTTGAGCTCATTTTTGATAGCAATATTGTCTGCAATTTCTTTGAGACTATGGTGAGCAAATTGTCTGAACTCTTTAGATATCTTTCCATATATATTGTTTATGTACTTTTTGTTTATATTACTTTCCTTTTTAAGTTCTTCAACCTTTGGGCAAGGGCCTTTTGGTTTCTCTGTAATTATTACTTATGTGTATGATGCCAGATATTTGCTGGAAAGACCCTAGGGAGAAGCAAGTGGAAATTACTTGGAAAAATATGTAGTTATTAACAGGACTTGAGGTCTCAAAAAATCTTGAGAAATCTGATAACTATTTTATCTGAGGAATGTATGCCCTTTGATTTCCAGATGTTCCCTGCATAAGCTCTACCAGAGCCATCAGACTCTTTCTGCCTCATCTGGCCTCGCCACTGTACCCCCAGAGTAAACTCTCCTGCAAGGAATGCACATTGGCCATGATAGAAATGCTTGTCAGCATAATTTTCCCTTTGGCTTCCTCCCCTGACATAACTTGGTGTTGAACTGGGTTTGCTCTTCTGTGGTTCAACCACAGCTCTAGATCTCATTGCACTTAAAAAACATTTTGGCCATGGTTGTCACATACATATCATTTTTGAGGATTTGGCACATTTTCACACATTTGGTACATGGTCTTCCTGGTTTGTAGTTGGTAGTTGTGGAAATTCCTTTGTTTAATTGAAGATGGCATTTCGCTTAAAATGTTTTTCCTTTGTTTTCTTTCTCATGGGCCTTAATGGAGGGAAGTGGTATTTAGTCAGGAAGCCCATACTTTTATTTTTGCTGCTACAATCTTTAACACAATGTTCAACACCAGTTCTTAACACGACACACAAACCACTCCAGCAAAGTTCACAGACACAGTTCTATTCTTCTTACTGCTTCCTGGTAGAGATTTCAAATCTAGAGATTTGATCATAACATTTACATGTATACTCACACTCACTCACAAACTCACTTAAGTTTACATTCACACACATACACCCAAACTCACACACAGACACACAATACACACACGTACTGTAGGGTGGAGGAGAAATGGACAGGCAGAGATCTATGGTTCTGGCTTGGACTCTTGGTAGTACCTCTGACAAGTTCAGCAACATGTCTGTGAATCAGTCTCCTGGTCTATAAACTGTGAGTAGTATATTCCTAACCAGCTGCTCCCAGGGCTGGTGAGTGGGTGGGCTGAGCAGACCTCAGCAGTCCTAGTTGCCACTGTTGTTGGCTGCAATCTATATACTATTTTCTCCATGCACAGAACCAGACCAATGAATTTACTTGCTTTTGTTTCTTGCAACATGCTTTCCTAAAACTGGTTGAGATACTCTCTGATCTCAGAGAACTGACTCATGATTTTCACTCATCAGAGCTCCACTAAACAAGCACAAATGTCTCCTGATTTACACTCATTAATCCCACTTCAGTTGCTCAGTGCTCACAGAACCAAAATGGGCCAAAACAAGCTACAAGTTGAGGGTCTCTGAAGTCTGGCTACCTGAAGAGAAGGCCCCCATTTGAATCACAGCAGCCCTTCGAGAGAAGGCTGGCTCTGAGCTCATATGGGCTCATGTGGGCTCATGTGGAGTCACAGTGGGCACACTGTGTCTGAGCTCCCTTGGCTGCTTTGCCCACCTTCCCAGTAATTAATTTATGATGTCATTGCTCGGGTGGAAGGACTAGATGATGGGCACCCATACTTCAGAACAGGTCCCTGCATCACTGCGACAAACTGCCAATAGTCAGAGTTGATGATGGCACTCGGGGAGTAGAAGACCTTGATGTAGGGGTTTCTGCTCAATTCTCTTAGGTTCTGTGACTCTGTGACCTTGAAGAGAGATGTTGGAAATGGCAATAAAATGGAATCACCAACTTCTGGATCGGGTTTCCTCAGCATCTTTTGTCTTCTTAGCTTCACATTCAATTTGTCAAAGAACTTAAATTTTCATACAGTAGACAAACAATCCACATTTTACCAAGAACATTTAGCTATTTAATGTCATTGAGATTTTGTGTTTATTATTTAGAGTCAAAAATGCAATAATGTTTTATAGATTCTATTTTATTGTCACAGGTTCAAATACAAACAAAAACAACACATCAGTTACTTGTTAAGAATAATAAGTATTGAGTGTATTTTTTATACTGACAAGAGTATATTTAATGAACACAAATGTAAGACAAAAACCTTAGTAGTATTAATTGCAAAAAAGCTTATTGCTCTGAATAAAAATATATAAAGTTAAAAATTCCATTAGCCACTTAAATTGCATCCTTTTGCTATAACAGTAAAATACAAAACAGGCAATTTCATCTTCAGTAGATTTTTAGATCAACTCTTTTTAATACAAAGAAAAAAACTAGAATGTGTATTCTGTGTGTCCCCCCTGTCCCCACTGTCAATCCAAATGTCTTTTTGCTCTGGGCAGCTCTGTGTAGCCAGATGTTGGTGAGGGAATAGACACAGTATTTTTTTCTCTGAGGCTTTCTTCCAGATGTCCTCCCAAAGGGAAGCATGAAGAGACTGTGAGGAAATGCTGCATCTCAATTTAGAGCTACACAGCCTGCCTGTGGCCTGTGACAGAAACAACATACAGCAGGGTCCCAAAGCAGTGTCCAGGCTACAGGTAATCTCTTCTCCAGGGTGGAGCTAATTACCTTGTTGGGCCCCATTACCACTGATTGCTCCATTTCTGTGCAGTTTTCCACAGGACTATCCCAGTATCATCAGGGGAAAGACAGTGCCAAGTTTTGAGTCTGCTCCAGAGCTCTGGTGCTTGGCTTCAAATCCCAGCTCAGGCCCATCAACCCCAGGTCAGTTACTCATATGAGTGTCAGTCATATTGACAGCACCACTTCCATGGGTGTTGTAAATAAGTTGATGCTTGAAGCATATAGGAGGTACTCCAGTAGGTACTGATGATTGTTTCCCAAATGAGAACAAAAAAATCTTCATCCAAATGGCAAGTATATTGAGATAAGCTCTTGTATTCAAAGATGAGCAGGGATGATTTCTAAGGGAGTAAATGGTCAAGGATGAAAACAGTGTCTCTGGGTTTGATACAGGGTGCATTTTTCAGCCTCTAGGAGCTTCTGCCACAGTAACAGTGATCCTAACAGCTCAGAGCTAGAGAACATATGGGCTTATTTCTCTCTCACAGTATATGCTGGACCAGGGTTGACTGCCATTCTGCTCTATATCTCTACTTCCTTTTCAGGTCCAAGAGCAGCCTCTGTTCAGGATGTGACATCCTTGGAGTGAAAGAATGAATACTGTGCTTCTGCCCAGAAATGGTGTCATTTCCACCATTTCACTGGCCAAAGTGGGTCACATGACCACCCTTGCTGTGGGGGTAACAGGGAGGTACAACCCTCTTACCCAAGTGGGCAGCAAGTGATTGGGACAATAGCACCACCTAGCAGATCAGGTGTCCTGGTCATAAATTCTAGTGCTAACTAATTCTCCCTAATTCTGCACTGGCACCATTGACTCTATCTATGGAGCTACTTTGCAGGTAATGCAGGTAGTGTCTGTCTCCACGTGGGCAATTAAGGATTTAGTTGTAACATGTGCCAAAAAAGAAACAAAAGAGCAAAAACACACAAATGAAAAAGGGGAAAAATGAAAACAAAAAGAAAATATGCTGTGCCAAGCACAAAAAGCACTTTTTAAAACTTTAAACACATTTTCATGTGTGGCCAACAATACTGCAATTAGCACCTCTGATATTTATAATAGGAGTAGAAATTTTATATCTAAAATCTCTAAATATCTAACATCAACATTAGGCAGCTGATCTCCAACATTAACTGGCAGCAAATGATCAAAAGTCCACGGTTTGGGGAAAAGCTGATGCCTGACACTGGAGGGAATGGCTAAGGACCAACTCGCTCCCTGTTGCGGAATGAAAACACAAGGTTGTTGGTAACACAATCTGGGGAGGCTGACGGTGGAATTGCTCTTGGGAGCACAGAGACAGCAGGGCTGTGTCACCACAAGCAATCCATCACCATGGGTGGATACTGGAGATTTATTTGGCTCTAAACTCTGCTGTAAGTTTGGTAAAAGGAGGCCGGCTTGGGAAGAGGGCCTCAGGCCCAAGTTAGAAGTAGCCGGCTCCCTCCACCTCCTCAGGAAGAAGAGCCTTCCACGGCCCTGAGTAGGGATTCATAGGCTGTTGTTTATATTTATATACGCTGGAGTGGTGTGTCTGTTAAATGGATCTAAAACCTGTCACTCTCCCTTATGGAATATCGTTCAACGACTGTTCAGTTTGGTTTCATGTTTGTTTAGCTTTTCTCTATACCTTGATCGTGGATGACTGTATTTGCTTTCATTTGCACCCACACGACAACAACAACAATAATAATCACATCACTTACATAAACACTGAGGTCAGCACTGTCCACGCACCTCATTTAACCCTCCTCCTGAGGGACGACCCCATTGGGAAAGAAGTCGTGAACTGCTGAAGACCACATGCTTTGCTCAAGATCACGCAGCAGGTAAGCAGCGGACCCAGGGTTTGAACCCACTTCTGCGGACTCCAGCGCCGGGAGCTGCGTCTTCTCTGGAACTCACCCTGCATCTCTTGCGTCTGACGGACGTGCAGATCCGCGTGGGCTCCAGCTCACACAAGGGTGGCGCCAGTGTACTTGCTGCTGCACAGACTTCACTTCTCCCTTGGAGGAGAACTCATTTACCTCGGAATGGGTGGTTTTGAACCACTTCCATAAACTGTGGGAAAGGTCAGAAGAGGTCACGAAGTTCTGCGCCCCACGGCAGCGCTGCAGCTCCCTGAGAACATCCCCGGGCTTTATCAAAGCAGCGCTGTGCTTAACATGCACAAGAAACCCGAAATCAAAAGGAAAAGTGGCTGTTTCATTAAATCTTTAAAAGAAAACTTAATTGTTACTCAATTGTCCCTTTCTAATGACTTTCTAAAAGACTATTAAAAATATATATACTCCCATGAATAAAAAAAGAGCGTATCATTTGAGCACATTATAGTTCACGTGTTCAGGAATAATTGAATCTCTGTCAATTATGATTTCAGTAAATTATAGGGAAGATCCATTCTTGGCCACATGAATGGGAGTTTAAAGCTGGCATGGTCCGACACGGCGCAATTATTTTATCTAATAAATTTATGACCTTATCATAGGCTCTTACCAAAGCATTTTCCCCCACTTACTTCATCACTTGGCTTGACCCACTTTCTGGGTGCTTGACTGAAGGATTCCCTGGGAATATGACTAGAGAACGCAAGGCAGCGCTCCTCTCCCAGACCCTGGCGGGTGCCTCCCCAGCTGCCCCTGCCCAGTCGCATTCCCGTTGCTGTCTACCCACAGCATAGCCGGTCTCTGTCCTCTGACGGTCTGCGCTCGGAGAGATTTATTTCAGGAGGAGTCCTCCACTCCCAAATCTTTGCACAGCTCCCAGATTTTCTAGGAAGTGTGCAGTCATACATTCAACTCAGGGCTGTGGAGTCCATCCACCCTGTGGATGGTGTAAAGACAGGAAGCAGCTGTTTCTCTCCCACACCCAGTCTTCTCTTAGCACCATCTGCTGAACAGCAAGTCTGTTTCTATTAATTTTTGTGTCACTGTTACTGTGTTTTAGTGTATGTGTGTGTGGATCTGCCTCTGAGTGCTCAACTCTGTGCCATCACCTCCTCTGCCTGGTTTTACACCAATAGTGCACTGTCTGTATTGCCATTACTTTATTACCATGTATTTCTTAATGGCTGGGAGGGCGAGCCCGATATCTTCTGTTTTACAAGTTTTATGTAGATCATCATGAAATTTTATTCTTTTGTTAAATTTAAAATTTACTAGAAGTCAAACTAGAATGTTGATTGAGATTTCATTAACTTTTACATTAATTTTGAGGAAATTGACATCTTTCAGTGTTAAGCTATCCAGACTGAGAGCACAGAAAATCTCCTCCATTTATTCAGATCAGAGTCTATGGCCAATATTAGAATTTTAAATGCTTCTTTATGGAGGTACTGTGTGCTTCTGGTAAAATTAACTCCAGATACTTATAGTTTTTGAGGCTATTATGAATGATTTGTATTTTCTGAATGGCCATTGCTGGTTCAAAGATAGGCTATTAATTTTTGTATCTGGCAAGCTTTCTGAACTCTTCATGATTTTAATGGCTTATCTAATAAATCTGTTATTTTTTCCTGGGTAAACAATTACATCATCTGTGAGAAATAACACCTGCTTTTCCCTCTGTCTCGCAACACCACAACTAAGGCAGTTGTGACCACTGCTCCACAACCGCCTCACATCACTGGAGCTGGCAGGGACCCCCTTCCCTCCACACTCACCCGCTGTGTAGACGGGACCAGCCTTCACAAGAGCAGTGTGAGGCAGGTACTGTTCCTTCCATAGGATGACTTGGGCTTAGAGACATGTTGGGACTCACACAATGGATCTGTCTAACCACTCTTCAGACACACAAAGCTTCCCACTTGCCCCACGTCTCCGACTCAACCCGCCGCCCTGGGCCCTCATCCCATCATCCTCTGGTTCACCTTGTTCCCACAGGCTTGAACCTCTGAGACTCTCACTGCCTTTGGACTGCCATAGTTCTTATCAACTCAGCCACATCTCCTCTGTATGCATTCTAGTCCTGTAGTGCTTCTCTTTAAATGTGGCCTTGAGAGTGTCTTGTTTCCTGGGAGTGCAGCGTTCTGAAAGAAGTCTCAATGAACACTGTATAGTTCCACCTTGTTTAGTACCTCATGTACCTCAAGAAACCTGAAGGTCCAACAATGGATTGGAGGGGGGACTCTCCCATTGCATGTAGTCCCAAGGAGGTGGGCAGCGACCGATGGTGCACAGGACTCCAACGGCAGCTTTCAACCCTATAGCCATTTCCATTTCTTCTGCTTTCTCCATCCCCAAGCTCAGGGGTCACCAGTTGCACCGATAGCAAGTATGATCAGAGGCCCTCACCCAGACACACATGCTCCAATGTCCTTGGAGACCGATGAGAAGAGTAGAGGTGGAAAGAGCAGAATCCATGTGGTGTGATTTCCAGGCCAAGCCAGGTTCAGATCCTCAGCGACCTGATGATGGGTGCTATTGTCCCTGTGTTTTAGCAAGACCTGAAACAGCTCTAGCCCCCTTAGGCTTCCATTGTTCTCCCTCCATGTGTCAGGGCTATTGGTACTAAATGAAGTGATCTTTCTTTGTTTCCTTTTGAGCCTACTGGGGGAATATTTTGGGAACCATAGAGATTTTTGTGAAATGGGCACAAGAGCTTATTCCCATGGGTGACATGGCTCAGGTACTCTTAACACCTGCTGCCAGAGAGTTGGAGGAGTCTGATCTCATGATTGCATAGCCACACTAGTGAGAAAAGGAAGGTGATCCTGGCATTTCAGTCTCCCTGCTCTTCATATCACCAACGTCCCAGCACAGGGCCTGCTAATCACAGCCGGTCAAGTCTCTGACTGGAGGTTTATTTTTTCATGATGTGCTTATATCACTCAAACTCCCAAACAACAAGATGTTAGATTCAAAAGCCCCAATTTCTAAAGGTCAGACAAAGGCTGCAGAAAATGGGACGAAATTCTCATTCTGCTCACCCATCCCTATAGAGACACATGGATATCTTCTTGGGAGACAGGTTGTAAGAACTCAAGACTCCCATGGACCCACCTCTCCTGAGCACTGCTCATAAAAGCTTCCCTGGTTCTGAGCAAGCCGGGGAAGCTCCTGTCACACCCAGCATTTAGCCTCCTCTCCCTGGTTATTCCCTTAAAGCTGGAAGGGCAGAAGAACTAAGGGACTGTGCCCAGTGTTGAGAGCACTGAACAGGTGTTCTTCCAGCCCTGTCTCTGGGATCTCAGATAAACTCCAGGTTCACTGTTCTGAACATTTAAGGGTCACAAACATATTTAGCTAGAACATTTTGGGTCTGTTTCAGCCCAAAACTTTGCATTGTTGGAGAAGGCCTGAGCTGGCCTCTGAACCAAGCTGATAAAGCCAAGCCATACATGGTGCCTATTGCCATTCTGCAGATAAAAGTGATGATAATTCTGTCTTCCACCTATTAGAAGACATCGAATTTTCCAGAACAGCCAACTCATTTTGAGGGATTTAGAGTCTATATGCTGTCCCACTGCCCTCACACCCTTTGAAGATCCAATCCTAATGTTCAAGTTTTACTTCTAGAGAAGAGGACATAGGATTCATGGAGAATGAATGGGTGACAACTGTGTTCACAGGAAAGTGGGGAAGCTCACAGGTGCCACCAAGCCTTCCTTGTTTCCTGGGTCCCACCCCCTCACTGCTCCTGACTCCATAACAAACACCACATCTTTTATAGGCCGATAAATCTCAGCAAATTGGCTTCTTAGGCTCAGTTACCCTGGCGCTGTCTGGGCCAAGGCTCTGTGAAGAACTGCCTTCCAGGCTTTTGCAGGGAAGCATGGGCTCTGATCTGTCCCTGCAGCCTCTCAACATTCCAACCTCCTCTTTCCCTGGGCACTGCTGAGAAACCTTCTGCTCCTGTTGCTCCTGAAATAAAAGCAGTGTTCTTTATGAATTTTTAACACCTTCTACCCAGCCTTTGCAGGCAAGTCACGTTGGATGGGGCCACTCACGTTTGAAGCTTACAGTGGGATCTCTCCTGTTTGTAAACATGTGTGGGCAATGTGGGTACATTAGTGTCACTTCCCTGTGCCTTCCTCTTCCACAATTATAGATACAGCCACTACAGGCCAGCTGGCAATGCCTCTTGGGAATACATTATTCATGGGCATTTTGTTCAAAATCTGATGTTCTAGACAATTTTCCTTTTTGTGCATCATCAAAGTGTAATGCTGGTGCCAAGGAGCATCTCCTCAGCAGGAGAAGCAGCTCAGGGTGGTGGGGCAGCTGTAGGAGCAAGGCTGAGACAGGGAAAGAGGCTGGCGTGAAGGCAAGGAGAGATACACCTCAAAACTAGCTGCTCAAAACCACATGCAGCTTCGCTCCTGGACAGAATGCTGACAGAGTAATGGGCCAGAGGAGGCTGACATTCATGGCAGAGCCTGGACACAGATGCCTATGATGGGCCTGCTCCTTTTCTCTGGGTCCAGGGGCTCTAAGCCAGGAAGCGACATCTCCCGTGTGTTGTCAGGTATGCTCTGATCACTGCAACGGGACAGCCTTGCCCCCCATCCTGATGACAGCTGGCTGACCCAATCATATTAACTCAATCAATGTCAGGTATGACTCTGTTCCTCTCCTCCATGGGAGTGGCCAGCCCTGTCTGCTTCCTCCCTCTCTGCCTTCCCAAGACAGCTATGACAAAGTGAAGGACATGCTGGATGAGCTGTGATGAGCTGACAAACTCACCCATGTCTGTGTGCTTGTGGGGCCTCTGTAGAACATTTGGGTCATCACCTTCTGTACCCAACCCCTCATCCCCACACCCTTTTATTTCCTTCTCAGTCAACTCTGAGTTTTTCTGAATTTACACAGAGATAAGAACAGTGATTTTTCCTTGGGATGCTGTCATGTTAAATGAGATAACCCTATAGACCTCCACGGACAGAGTATGACTGGCAGTAAGCACTCATTCATGTTATCTCTGCTGTACCACCCATGCATTATTGCATCAAAACAAGACTACCTGAAGGATGACACACAGTAGTCCTGGTGCAGTCAACAAGATGGTCGTGCACAACTTAAACATTACAATGGCAAATAGCTGCCCTGAGCATCTTTTGGAAGGTAAGAGGCTATTTGGGCGATTCCTTGTCTATTTTAGATAGAGCAGAATTAGATCAAGAAAAAGGGGGCCCTCTAGTTTTTGTCACACTTACTTAATGGTGTTGGTGGAAAGGTAGTTGGAGCTAACACTAGATTCTTCTCCAGGGGCCAGCTAGAAATCCAGTCTTGTTCCCAACTCACTGGAATCACAGAATCTCAGCCTTGACCAGGTGGGTGCCTGGAGGTAACTAGAGCCCACTGTCCCACGTTTGATGACACTGTTAGTTGGCACAGGCAGATCCCTTTTATTTTCATAGTTGTTTATACCAGGTACTGCTGACAGAAGGGAGAGACCTCATCACAGATTCTTGTAAAAGAGTATAATTGCCACCCCCTTTCTAGTGAAGAAGTGGCACCTCAGGCTGCCCTCAGACATGCCTGACTGATGTGCCCAATTAGTTCCCAAATCCCCAGTTGCCACTTAATTTAACTCAGCCACATTTCCCACCAGTCGTCTCTGAGTTGATCACAGATGTACTCAGTACTCTGCTTTCTAGCATTCAGAAGGGTAGTGCTCAACTTCTCCAGGTGCAGGTTGCATTTGTAGTGTTAGCGCCAATGAGGCTTCCCACCTACAATCCCCAGCCCCGAGCTGCAGGCGATTTATGCAGCAGACAAGCAGCTGCCCCTTGAGGGCACACCTTCTGCCTCTTTCTTCTGCAAAGGGACTTCCCTAGTGATGCCGTTGTTGATACAGGATGTGCTCTACTGGGTGGGATCTGCCCAAACCCACTCTCTCCACTGAGTGCCTCTCATGGCTAGCTC
The DNA here is from genome assembly GCA_004027735.1 of Carollia perspicillata. Classification (NCBI taxonomy): domain Eukaryota; kingdom Metazoa; phylum Chordata; class Mammalia; order Chiroptera; family Phyllostomidae; genus Carollia; species Carollia perspicillata. The sequence continues at coordinate 27,121 of PVKM010002138.1, read as the reverse complement.
AGTAGCAAAAGCAGCAGGAAAAATGTTAAATGCTAATTCTTGGGTCACACACTTAGAAGTCTAGCGGCCCTTTTTTGTGGTGATTGTTTTAAATTAAGCAAAAAAAAAATTAGTTCTGAATGGGTGATGTATGCATATGTTTCAAAATCAAAAGGTTCAGAGAGGGGTTGAAGTAAAAAGTAAGGCTCCCCCCTGCTGACCTCCAGCCTCCAGTTCCTGTCAGTGGGGACAACTCAAGCTGGTAACTGCTGTGCCCCCACCTGACCCTAGTGGGGACCAGAGGAGGGGTAGCCACACTGGGCATCCAGAGACTAACCATGAACTGGGCTCTCTGGACATTATCCATGGGCATCCACACTGGACTGTCTAAAGAATGAGGGGCTTCTTTTTCCTACTGAGGAGACTGTATATTGGTTTGCCCCCTCCAGCCCCTCTTTCCCTCCCTTCCAGGCAGCCCCCACTTCATGAAGAGGAACACCACCTTCATTGGCATCAGCTTTCATCCCCAGCTGACTTTCATTAGGACAATGGCTTAAGCAGGGCTCATGGATGGAGACTGCTGGGCAGGGGCAGATTGGTGACCGCTGGTCCCTGTTCTGCCTGGAGACAGCCCTAGTCCCTCCTAAGGGAACCAGATCTCCAGTGGGACTGCCTGCTTTGGGGAGGATGGAGGTTGGAAACAGGTGCAGCCTGTAAATTCTCTCTGATCCCTAGCATGCTCCGCTGTGCCCAGCTGGCAGAGTTATCAGAAGCAGAGGAAAAAATGCATAGAAAAACCTTCCCACAGTAGAGGTACAATACACGGAATGAGTCCATCTGTGTAGGGCAAGATAGGCTGGATGTTAAGTGCAGGTTCCAGAGTCAAGATTCTGGAGGCCAAGTCCCACATCTGCCTACTACTGACTCAAGCAGGCCACTGACTCAAGCAGGCCACTGAATCTTGCTGTGCCTCAGTTTCTTCAAGTGAGTACTAAGGGAACCTACTTACAAGGTTGGTTTGTGTGAAGATGGGTGGTACCTAGCACCCATGAATACCACAGAGGTGTCCCTTATCTCTTGATTGAGTTCCTAGGATTCCAGGCTCCTCTCTAGGCCATTAAGGCCAACAGGACCCTGGTCCTCAGAGGCTCACACTCCTGGGGTAAGAGGGAACAAACAGGTTGATATGAATATATACAAGGTCCCTGCTAAAGCATGCTGTGGGGAAAGTGGGACTGCCTGTGAGAGGGTGGGGATGGGAAGCCTATTTGAGGGACATGGTTCTGGAGTGGTTGCCCTAAGGGGCCATGTGGGCCAAGGGACCTACTTTTAGTGGAGAGAGAGGAGGCCCAAGGGACAGGACCAGAGGTCAATTTCAGGTGGAAGAAAGGGAGAACCAAGAGACTGGGAGGTGTGGTGGGAGTCACATATTGTCATTCCTCATGAGCAGTGAGTGTGAGAGTCATTACTCAGAAAGGAAGGCAGTGCAGAATGATGGTGGCCTGGGGCTGGAGTGGAGACCACAGTGGTCATGGTGTTTCACCCTAAGACTGATGAGAAATTATAAGATGGTTTGAGCCAGGCAGTCACCATAATCGGTATTAGGCTGCAAAAAAAGTGATGTTTGCATGGCAACCAGCAGCTCTGCATCTTGCATTGTTCCCTCTACAGTCAGTGTTCCCTATACATTCAGTGGCTTTGGGTGTTCCGAAGAGTTGGAACTCACCTGCTTAACAAGGACCAACTGAGACGTGGCCTCCCTTAGGTTCCAAACTGGGAAACAAAGAGTTTAGTCAGCCACTAGCATCAATTGTTGTGTGTTTAATTAAATCAGTAGGCCAGCAATCCACACAAAGGAGCCATCTCCTGATTCATTCGCAGATCCCAGCACTGAGAAATTGTACTTCTGAGTATGATGGAGTCCATTTCCGTGTGGGCTAACCTCTACGAGGCAGGTGGCTCTGCCAAGCACAAGGGCACACAGATGAAAACCACAGGTCATGGACTCCTATGTCTGCCCTTCAGAAGGAGCACCCATGGCCAGCCGAGGTGCTACTGCTGTCCCGCAGCCAGTGGTATCCCCGGGAGGACTGGGCCATCCAATGACCAAATAGGAGACTGACTTGGGGTCTTTTTGGTACCCAATATATTTTTGTCTTAGAAAAGAGAAAGATAAGGTGGTTGAGCATTCCCTAAGACATCCCCCCTACTGCCAACGTTCAGCATGCCTGCCATAGGTTTGATCTGCTGCCTTGACAGCCCTGAGAAGCTCCTTGTGAGAGAGAGAGAGAGAGAGAGAGAGAGAGAGAGAGAGAGAGAGAGAAATTGAGAGAGGAGAGTAAATGAGTAAGAGCTTGACAGGAGGGTGAGAGGAGGGGGAATCCCTGCTCCAGATGTAAAGATACACATTCTTATAAGTCACTTGAGGTCAGGATGCATGCATTTTCCATCACTCACCAAAAAATCTAATTTCCATACCCTACAGTTGCTTATGTATTGTGAGTCAATTAGAAAAATCCTTATGAAATACTAACTGCCATCAACATGGTTTCATTCACCATAAAAAAAGATTATTTGTTATGTCCTTTCCTCTGGAGATTTCACTCTAATATCTGAGAGAACATGGGGAGTGTTTAGTTCTCCTCTAACACTGTGAAGTCTTCCCTGATGGATATGCAGAATGATGGACATGGTTCCCACACAGAATGTCACTGATGTTTCGACTTCAGAAGGAAACGCAGGGCTCCTGGTTTGGACATTTATCTAAACCGCAGAGCTCTTACTGATGTCTACACTCTATGAAACATTAATTCATGATTTTCTTAATATCTTATTGATTTCCCCCCCTCCAAAGGCCAGAGGTTAAGAAACTCCATAAAAACGTCCTGGCAATTTATTGCTGTCCCTTTAAGACATTACAGTAACCTCACAGCTATTTGCTTTTCCCATTGTCTTTTCACTTAAGGTTGCAGTTCAAAATGACAAATTTACCTTTTCTATGAACTTCATATGAACTTGTTTTTAAACTTAATATATAGAGAAATACCCAAGCATACTTCTTGAATGGCTATAGATTCATACTCTCAGTAAAATGGGGCCGTGGGGGCAACCTGGCCTTGCACACTTGGCGTGCCCGTCTAGACAATGGTCACAACAAGGGTGTCTGTGCAAGGCCTTGTCTCATTAATCGTAACAATATTCTCTTACTAATAAGTGGACAACAAATGGGACCCATATTATTGTTGTGGGTTGTGTTTGTTTATTTAGTTGCTTTTGTTTTTTTAAGGAAATGGGTCATGAGCACAGCAAGGCTTGAAGTCAGTGCAGGAGGCACCGCCAGCACTCAGACTCCTCACTCCCAGCCTGGCCACTGACCTCCGGCCACATGGTCTGTGAACTCTGTACCACAGTCCACATCACTCAGGGCAACTGCGACGTCCGGAGATGCTGAAAATCTCATCCACTTCCCACCTGGAGGGAATTCACAGAAAGCTGGAAGCAGAATATCATCAATGAGGGGATTAAAAATGGGAAGCAACCATTTTGTAATTTCAGGGAAAACATTTGTTACTGTAAATGCTATAATGAGCAGGTGAGAAACTAAATGTCTTTTTAATTACATTATTTAGCTTCAATAGGCACAGACTTGAGAGTTTTAATTAACCTGACTTGGAAAGTAAATAATCTCAAATTATAATTCTGCTCCAGCCTCCCCACCCCCCATGGAGAACTGACAAGGGGGTGTGACGGAGCTGCAGGGTTGGTGGCAGCAGAGCCCCTGGGCCACCAAGGGACATAATCAGAGCAGTTGTAGGTGAGGGATAAGTGCTGGTCAGAAGGAAATTGGGCTTTCTTTTTTTCTTTTTTAATCTTCAGCTCAGGCTTTGAGCACATCTTAGGGAAGCTTAGAGATAAGAGAATTCACTATCTAAAAATAGTGTATTTCCAAAGGCTGCATGTTTGCGCTAGAATCTCTTCTTCCCTACTTTAGGTAGATACTTGGACAGAGTTTTTGCCCTCAAGTTTCAATTTAAATCTATCAGGGCCTCTGGGGACAAGCTTTGCCCTCTCATTCAGAAGTCTAATATTTGAGATGATTTTTGCTCAGCAAAATGAGCAGCACACAGTGCATGCCCTTCATGCTCCACACACACAAGTTTGACTGTGTGAGCACCACCTCTGTGCAAACCCGCGAGGACACGAAGTCCCCCTGGGACTGCCCAAGCTTCCTAAATGTGTGGGTCTGGGTGGCTTACACTGTTTATTTAATTTTTTCTTTCAGGGAAATTAAATAAACTGGGTGTTTTCTGGCTGATACATTTGCTGAGTCCAGACCTGTTAGGAAGAGGATGCAAAAGGCATTAAGATCTGAAATATTCTGCCCTGGTCTGTGTAGGTCAGTTGGTAGGAGCATTGTCCTATAACCAAGGGGTTGTGGTTTCGATTCCTGGTCAGGGCACATACCTAAATTTCAGGTCCAATCCCCCGTCCAGGCACATACAGGAGGCAACCAATTGATGCTTCTCTCTCACATAGGTGTTTCTCTCTCTCCCTTTCTCTTTTCTCTCTCTCTAAAAGCAATAAAAAAAGTCCTTGGGTGAGAATTAAAAAAAAAAAGATACAAAATATTTTGCACTCTGGGGTTTCAGTAAATAAACAAAAGATTCCAAATGGAAATGACTTGAATTCTTTAAGTTTTCATGTTTAATTGTGTCTTCTATCTACCATATTTGAAATAACATTGGCATTTTAAATTAGGTGGTAGCAAATATTTTCCTTTTAAAAAAAGACTGACAAGGATCAAATAGTTTTGGTCTTTATTACCAGTTTATAAAAAGACACTTGCAGCCCTGGCTGGTATAGCTCAGTGGATTGAGCATAAGCCTGTGAAGCAAAGGGTCGCCGGTTCAATTCCCAGTCAGGGCACATGCCTGGTTTGCAAGCCAGGTCCCCAGTAGGGGATACATGAGAGGCAACCACACATTGATGTTTCTCTCCCATTCTTTCTCCTTGCCTTCACCTCTCTCTAAAAATAAATAATAAAATAAAATAAAAAGACACTTGCAGCCTGTTGTGACACTTCTTTCAATGGTTGCACTCATATTGGCGAATGCACTGAGCACCTCCTTGGATAGGAAAACTGCCTTTCTCATCTGTCAATCAAACACCACCTTCCAGCCTTCCAGCCTTCCAGGAATCGGGGTCCCACATGGTGTCTCCCTTCTCCCTTCCCTGGATGAAATTTGCCAACAGTTGGGAAAATGACAAGCTGAGAAGTGTTGGAAATTGAAAATAATTTTTGGAAAATATGAATCAAAATTACACCTCTGTATCATCAAAGAAATTCTATTCTTAGAACTTAACAGCCACTTTGAAAGACAATTTCATGATTTCTTACAAAAGTAAGCATACTCTTACCATCAGACCCGACAATTACACTCTCTGGCAATTACCCTCAAGAGTTGAAAACTCATGTCCACAAACAGCCTGCAGGTGGAGGCTTTAGCAGCTTTATTCATAATGGCCCAAACTCAGAAGCCACCAAGTTGTCCTTTAGTGGATGAATGGTTAAATAAACCTAAAATTGTTTTTTAAAAAATGAAATTTATGGAATCATAACTTCCATTGAAAAATCGATGGTTTCGAATAGATGGTTTTGTAATAGGCATATCCACAACGCACATTTCATCAAGTGGTTTTCACAGCTCTTTCTCTTTTTCTCCAGCACCGGGATGTTATTTTATCCCTTCCTTCTTTTCTCTGAAACTCTGGGAAAAGATAGAAGGGTATACTTATGCTCCTCTCCATTCCGTGAATCTACTGTGCATTTTTAACTTTTTATAATCAGAATAAACTGATTTATTTTTGTACATTTAAAACTAACTTAAATTCCAATAGAAACCGTCAATTTGCACCTAGGAGAAATTCTGGTACAAGAATATATTTTAAGAGTGTTGAGCATTGAGGAATGGCTCCAAACAACAAAAAGGACAAAACTTCCAACAGATTCCCAGTGGATTTGTCACTCCATTCTTAACTGACCAGTGCCACAGTTCCTGCCGGGCAGACCTGGGGCTGACTCAGTAGCCAAGGTCTGGATGGCCTTCATGGAACTTGTCCTTGGGTAAGTGGTTGCATGTACACCTACTTCTTTAAGTCCTCCCCAAAAAGTCTGACAAAGCCCTAAATGTGAATCAGACACTGCCCTGTTGCCAGGGAATATTGGACAGTTCCTGGTTGTCTGGGGTCTCAGCTGCCCAGTTGGTATGAAGCAAATTTGTGGGAAATAATCTGCTTTATTCCAGAGACTCATAATTACCACACCTGGGTTCTTCAACCAATGGGAAAGCAGCTAAAAAGCTACATAGATGTTGAAGAGACATCTCTGTTTGAGATGAGAATTCTTGAACAAAGTAACAGTAGTACTGAGTTTCAGGTACCAAAGATATTCACATAGAAACATTGATTGGGGACCCTTTACCTAAAAAAAAACTTCTACCCAGTAAAATACTGTTTTGAATTATTAAAGAAAGAAATGATACCTAACAATATATTTGCATTTCCATTGAGTTTCTCTTCCCAAAGAATCTACTTTCATATACAGTTGAATTAATTATAGGATTTTGCTCATTTTCTCTTGTTTAAGCTTCCAGTCTCAGGAATCATTAACTGCTCATTTGGAAAACAATTTAAGAAATAGAAATTATCCATTATGTTGGATTATGTGTGTCTACTCTAAAATGTTCTACCAGGAGAACACATTATTATGTAATAAATTAATCTTTAAATGCTAGTATTTCAGTGTTTCGAGGTAGGTAAATAAGAATTTGCTTTATTTTTTTAGCAAGACAGTGGGAGGAGGGGAAGTCCTTTCAGTGATCTGGAATCACGGAGCTAGAGGGATGCTGAAAATGCATGTGAGCCGAGTGCCTCCTCTCTGGTTGCACCTGGTCCTGCAATGAGGAAGTGAGGAGACGGGGCCAGGGACGCAGGTGTCCGGAGTGGCACTCCTGGCCAAACTCTGTCCCCTGACAGAGCCCCCACAGTGGGTCTCAGTTAGGAGTGGTCAGCAAATGCAGGCCTGCAGTTTAGGGCCAGAGACAGTTTGCAGCCTTCCATGCTGTAACAAACGATGCAGGCCTTCTCTGACTTGGTGAGAGGGCTGGTCCCACGGCGTGTGCCATCCTTGTGCACTGGCAAGGCCACCTCTAGCTGTTCCGTCCTCTTCTTCCCCTTTGCAGTACCTCTGCTTTTCTCCAAGTGTTCAATGGCAATCTCTTTCACCTCCAGGTTCACAGATTTATAAACATATATTTTTTCACTTTCAAAATCATCCTAGTGGTATCAGCAGAATTGTGCTCCCCACCCAAGATCTGTTGAATTCCTAACCTCCAGTATCTGCGAATGTGGCCTTCTTTAGGAAAAGGGTCTTTGCAGGTATATTTACATTAGGATGAGGTTATTAGGTTGGGGCTGGGTCCAATATAGTGGAGCTCTTTTTTAAAAGGATTTTGTTTATTTATTTGTTTGTTCGTTTGCTTATTTTTAGAGATAGGGGAAGGAAGGGAGAAAGAGAGGGAGACAAACATCAGTGTGTGGTTGCCTCTTATACACCCTCCACTGAGGAGCTGGCCTGCAACCCAGGCATGTACCCTGACTGGGAATCAAACCGGCGACCCTTTGGTTCACAGGCCAGCAATCAATCCACTGAGCCACACCAGCCACGTCTGCACTTCTTGTAAGAAGACAGAGACATGCCAGGAGAAGGGCTTATGACCACAGAGGCAGAAATTGGAGTGAAGTAAACCAAGAAACTCAAGGACTATGGCCACCACCAGGAGCTGTAGGAGGCAGAGAAGAATTTGACCCAGAGTCTCAGAGGGAGCACAGAGCACTGCAGATACCTTGGTTCCAGAGGTCCAGTTCTAGGACAGGGAGAAATAAATTACTGCTGTTTTCAGGCATCAGTTTGTGGTTCTTCATTACAGAAGCCCTAGCACGTTGGGTTGGCCAAAAAGTTCATTTTTTTTTCTGTAAGCTAGATCTAATAGTGCTTAATTAGTTGTCTTTAACTTCAGTCAAAACAATTTTGTTAGATTGTATTGTGACAGCTGTCATATCAGCGTGCATTTAAAAAAACATCAAAATTGGTTAATATTTGTGTTACCATTTTAATATTGAAGGTGGAAAAAATAAACATTTTTGGCATATTATGCTTTGTTATTTCAAGAAAGGTAAAAATGCAACTACAACACACACAAAAAAGCTTTGTGCAGTGTATGGAGAAGGTGCCATGACTGATCAAATGTGCCAAAAATGGTTTGAGAAGTTTCATGTGGGAGGTTTCTCACTGGATGACGCTCCATGGTCGGGTAGATCAGTTGAAGTTGATAGTGATCAAATCAAAACATTAATTGAGAACAATCAATGTTATACCATGTGGGAAATAGCTGACATTGTCAAAATATCCAAATCAATAAAGTTATTGGTAAAAATGAAAAACATGTGTCTTTTATTTTATGGGAAAAAAACACATGGATTTTTGGCCCACCTGATACCAGGGTAGAAAATTACAAAGTAACCAAAGAAATTTCTGCTTAACTTTTCAAATACTTTTCTGAATAAAATCAAATAATTTGTATGTTCCTCCTGGAAACTCTAATCTTCATAAAACTCAATAAGACCCAATTCCTCTCTTTCTATCTCCTTTTGGAAATGAACCGTAATGTCAGAGAAGTTTTCTTTGTACAGAAACAAACCCTCGTGCTTTCAATGGCTCTTACGTACACAGGCTAGTAGAAATAACTCCCATACTGCATTCACTGGTTGTCTTCCTCACAGGAGGATTTCTAAGAGCATCAAATACATGTCACTGTGTGTGATGATACCGTTTCTGTGCTGCTAAATAAGAAAGGTGGAAACCAGAAGTTTCTGCAGGAAGCCCACCCTGTCCCCTTAACTTCCTGCCACCCTGCTCAGCCCAGGGTGATGGAGCCACTGTGCAGTGGTCAGCCTGGGAGCCTCCCTGCTGTGTGCTGGAGGTTCCGAGGATCACTGTTCCTCTCAGCAGCTTTGGTCCATGGAAGAAAACAAGACTGTGGGCCTCCCGGGGCACCACTCCAGGTGAAGGCCCATTGGAGGGCTCTCGGGCTGTGCAGGCTTTTACTATCTGCATATTTATTTCACCTCTTAAATGAAATCCAATTTGAGGCTATTAATATTAATGCACTGAGATAATTCTGATGATGAATTAATAAAACACTTGGCCTCTCAATGTGCTGTTTGCTCTTACATTTAATGACGCTCTTAACTGGAAAGAGGGAAAGCCAGAGCAGGCTCCACCTGCAGCTTGGAAATTAGAGACCACTTCATTGTTCTGGGCGCGCTGCTTTAATGACAATCAATAGAATCGATCTGGGAGAAGAAAAGTATTTACTCAACCTCCACCACGTGCCACACTCGCTGTTCAGATTTCTGGAGCACCCTCTGAATACAATATTTCATCAAGGTCCTACATTTGCTAATGAATTACATGCTAAATGAATTTCTCATCCCCCCACATGGTTTTGGTGCCATAATATATTGCTTTCCCTAATAATGTAGAATTGTAATAATAACAGAATTGCACCATCAGGACAGTGAAGGATGGCATTGCTAGGAAATCAAGAAGTCATCCCGATTGTAGAATTACATTTATTTGCACAGCAGACATTGTCCCTGGCCTGTGCTTTTCCAAAAATAATTCCTGACTGCTGCTCTTTTGTGGTTCAAATGAAGACAATTTACCATTCACACTCTGCTGGATTAGTCATTGAAAAGACAATTTAACTCCAATTAACTTAACTAGATTCAATATTAAACTTAAACTAAATACACTTTCATTTTAACAGTCATTCAACAAATAATGCATTAAAGGCCTCTAATTAGGCTGGTTTCTTAGTTGATTAAAACCAACAACAATCTATTGTTGGTGGAATCCCCCCCACCCCCCGACCCTGCTACCAAAACACAGCCTGTCACGTCCAGTGTGCCTGGAGATTCTGCCTTGTAAGGAAAAGGCAGACCGGCACCGGTTTTCCCAGGAATGAAAATTGCAATCTCACATTGAAGCCATTACTGTGAAACTAGCTGCAGAAAGGAAGGAAAACAGGCTAAATCAAGATTGCAATGAATTTTAAAAACGGCCTCACTGTGTAAGTGAAAGGACAGCAAGTAGGAAAAGCATCAGGCAGTCTGTTCTTCAACTTGCAAAAGAGACATCTCAAAAGCCCCGTTAAATTTTAAGAGAACTAGCAGGAAAAGACACTATCTACCTAAGGCAGAACTGATTTGCCCACTGTCATTCATAAGAAGTTTTGTCCTATTTGCTCTATTAAATGGGAAAGAACTGCTAAAAGGGGCGGCAGCCGTGGGTTGGCTTGTCTCCTAGTGTCTAAGGGCACCTGCCTCAGGCTCAGAAGTCTTACTCGCTTTTCCTCTACGGGAGATGAAGGGAGTGAGTCTGGGGCATTAATGCACACGTAGGTGTAGGAAGGCAATAGGCATTGTGACCAGGAGTCGTCGGGGAGACCTAAGTCCAGGAAGAGCATTGTGAAATGACTGTTCTAATACATGTGTCATAGCTGGGCCACCAACCAAACACCAACTTTGAAAGGGCTGGTCAAGGGAAAGCGTTCAGATGAACAAATCCAGCATTATGGTAAAGAACATTAAGACTCCATTGTGGTAAATGCTCTGACAATTACCCAGGACAAAAAAATGGCTACACACACACATATGTACACAAATATATATATGTACACATGCATACAGACAGATGTGTGTGTACTTGTTTATGATACAAAATGTACTTTTTGACATCAGAAAATATAATTACACTGCTTCAAGTTTATTATTCCTTTAACTTCTTTAAAACATGCTTTCATTATTGTGATATGATGCTGTTGTCTACATACAAATGTAGCCTTAACGCAAGTTTGGAAAGGCACATCTGCTATGAAACACTAAAAAAATCATTTATCATTAGTGCAAAATGGTGTAGAGGATCTTAGCTGCAGGACAACTTAAGGAAATAAATAGCTGTGATACACAGCCACAAAAGTCACAGTTGGACCTAAGCCACCAGACCAGATTTCTGACCTGGACATAGCCAACTCTGGCATCGTCAGTTGATTTTTAACTGTGAACTCTAATCATTTCTAGCTCAAACACAACATTTCAGAGATTAAAAATGATAATAATTAATTATACAAACATGCTCGGACTTCTTGACCAGTATCTGTAGTTAAGATAAACAAAAAGGAGGGTCCCGCACCAGCGGTGAGGCCAGAAAGGCCAGAGCAACTCCATGTCACTGGACTCGCACAGTGGTGCGTGGGCGGTTTACCGAAATCGCAGTCCTCAGGCCGGTTGAGAACCAAAGGAACTATTTTTGTGGAGACAACTTGGATCCCAAGAAGAGCTGTGCCTGGGAGCCCGAGCGGAGCTGCACGGGGCAGGCGGAGCTGGCAAAGCCAGTGCCGTGGGGCAGCAGCTCCAGGTCACCTGCGCTGGGCCATCTGGGTGCTGGGCCTCTGTTTGCTCAGCTCCATTTGTCCGCGGAGTCTTTTCAGGAAAGGTGTGGCATAAATAAATGATTAAATAAAATAAAATGAAATGGAGTAAAATAAAATGAAGGTATTTTCCACCGCTTGCCGCCTTTCACCAGGACTCTGTGGTTCAGATTTATGCTGGAGGTGGGGAGATAGCAAATAAAAAATGAAAAACAATTTCATATTTTAAATTTATGGGACTGGGGGATAATATATCACTTTTTCCTCAAGCTCAGTGCAATAAATTGTCTATAACCTATTTGGTATGTTTTTCCGTATCATTCATGCTGGCTCCTTTTTAGTGAACGCCTTCAGTCTTAGCTAAACGACTCGCTTCAAAAGGGCGACGGCATAGTTAATTACTTCAGGGAAGGTAGTCTGCCCTGTTTTTCTAGATGTAAACAGATAGCATGAAAAGAGCAAAAGACAGGCAGGAGCATCCCGGTAGCTCTTTCTTCCTTTCCTGTGTATGCGCTGCTTTCCTAGTGCTTTAAGGTGATGAAAAGGACAGGAGACGGTGTCTAAATCAGCTGAGCTTGATATGATGCCAATGCCTTTGGCTAAACATAGATTGACTTAATTCTTTCAATAATGACTTTGGTCTGCAGCACTTCTCTACCACAAGAGGGAGAAACCCAACAGGACAGAGAAAATCTCCTCACCGGGGTTATCTCGACTCTGCTCCAGGCAAAACCTAGAAATATTTTTTTAATCGAGATTCTCCACGGCAGCCCTTTCCAAATGCCAGTATCCATCATCGCTGACTGGATCAATAGCTGTGTTTTGGCCCCAGTCTCCTGCGAGAGATGGCATGCCATCAGTGATAGACAAATATCACAGTTAAGCAAAGTATCCAGCCAGACCTAGTAACATTTTTATTGATTTTTGTTGTGCAAATAATGTCTTTTTGGGCTGAATAAATGGCTTTGAGCCAAACAGTCATTGTTTATGATTCCAAAATGCAATAAAGGGACAGGAAATATATTATAGCCAATGTCTCAAGGCACACAACATAATCATCCTTTGGTAGTAAAAAACTGCCCATCGGAAACCAAGAGTGCATATTTATCCATGCTTAAAGGTGCCTGTAGGACTTGCAAATCTTACACAAAATGTCCTGTTAGGAAACAGATGGCGTTGCCCTTTAACCTATCGAGTAACTACTAGAAAACCCAGCAAAAAAATAAGCACTGTATTTCTTCAATCAATACAAAGAAAGCAGTTTATTATGCTCCCTTCAAATGAAATATCCAAGTTGCCAAAACAGCATCCATTCACTTCAAAAGAAAACACATCAAAAAACTCCCTGACTTTATCAAACACTATAAAATCAGAAAATATTTTAGCAAGGTTTTTTTTAAAAAAAAAACAAACAAACACTATACTTATTCAAAATAATTGTGAATCTGTTCGATTTGGTAGCTGAGCTGAAAGTGGCCCATAAATGATTTGCCCCTGAACTAAAATAAAAGTCTTTTATGTGTGTTAATTTTGGCCTCCTTATCATCGCTTTAGATAGTTTGAATTTTTAAGGGGCTGCTGAGCTAAGTCCTATACTCATTTCTCTGTGGAATGTATGGTTGCCATGCATCTGCCTCAGTCCCCACAAAAATGAGGACCCGGCAGGTTGCTTCATGCCCGTCCGCCCCACAGGTCCTGGTCTGTGCAGACACATTACCAAGCACATACAGAGGTACTTGGTTCCCACTAGAACAGCACCTCCAGGAATTAGCATGATTCGGTGGAACTAGAGGTGGGTCCCCAGAGTCCTGCAGCGCTGAGCACACATGCCGAAACCTGGGACTGCTGACCTATTTCTGCCCCACCACACACAGGCTGACAGAATACAAACGCGCCGTTACCTGTGTCTCCCTTACATTCCTGACTTTCTATATGGACTGAGATTTATTCTTGTACTTAACTCATAACTTGGTCAATCATTTTTCTCAGAAGTGTAAGGATCATTTAAAGAATAAACAATTCAGTTATTTATATAATATTTTAAATTTCATATTTACCACTCTACTTACTGAATTACTGTTTCATTGACTAAAGTGTTAGATTTTTTCAAAGAGCATTTCTTATTTTATCAGAGTGTGCTCAATGCAAAAACCACGGGAGCTCAGAAAATATATTTTAAACTAACTTGCAATTTGCTATCACAATGTTACAAACACGCTTTCCTTTTGTATCTGTTATAATGGCACATGCATATCTTCCATAAAGATGGACGTGCATCATATACTTATGCATTTAACAAAATGCTTTTTTCATACCTGTGTATATGGATTATACGTTTACATATTTAACAAAATGCGCTTTTTACATACACATATGCAATAAAGCCTTTCGTTCAAAAGACGGCCTGTTCTCTGGGAGGTGGTGTGAATACACAGGCCCTCCGGGAGGGTTCAGCTGGGCCCTTCTCCCCAGGGCGCCTGCAGCACTGACCACCTGTGTGCTCTGGATCCAGGTAATATTGATCTATCTCAAGATTTTACGTTTCATTTTCCTGACTTCTGGAGGACCTGAATACTTTTTTACAAGCCTATTCATTTCTACAGTTTTGGCAAAATGCTATAAATATTATTTTCTATTTTTATTGTGATTCTTTTCCTTCTTATTATAGGATTTCTCATTATTCCATACACAGAATCGAAGACCGTGTGGTCAACAACTTTTCCCCTACGTTTCTGTTTGATTTTTAGTGGGATTGATGGTATGGATTGCTTTAAATACTAAATAATGTTTTAAAAATTTTCTTTCATGGTTTGTGGCTCTGATGTTGTTCTCATGTGAATGTTCTCATTTTGCTTCTTACATTTAATGACCATTGTCTAGGGTTTGCTTCAACATGAGGTTTGCAATAAAGACCCGACTGTCAGACACATGGTTCTTTCCTGGATCAAGTGAAAAGCTTCACTCATCGTCTATGAAACATCGCTTTACAACATTGGCTGGGCCTGGTGCTTCTGTACTATTCCCTTCCTATCTCCCCCTCTTCCACTCAGTCCTCCGTGTTTGTTTTAGCCTTAGAAGGCCTTATGATATCTGGCAAGTTTAGAATTGTCCTTCTCATTCTTTCAAAATACCTGGACTCTACTATTCACTTAGTCTTTCCAGTGAACCTGAGCACTTTGCTTGGAATCCCACACTACTTATCCATTAACTCAGGTTTACTGAGTCTGGTCCATAGACCTGGTGCCTTTTTCTCCAGTTGTGAAGAGCTTTTTTCAAATTATGTGGAGTTTTTTCTCTGACATGCCCCACATTTCTTTTAAGTGTGTTTCTTAGGACTTTAGAGATTTTGTTGTTATAGTCAGCGATGCCCTTTACCATCACATTTTCTCTCTAATTCTTGCTGGTGAACCTGGGTCCAATGACTGCTCCAAGGTGACGAGTCTATCACCCTCTCTGTCCTGCACCCAGTGTCTTGCTGAGCTTCTCATAAAATGAACAGTTTTATTGCTTCTCTGGAGTTGTTTAGGTAAACAGTCATTTTCTGAAAATTATGTGACTCTTATCTTGTGCTTCCCAATATTTTAATTTGCTTTATATTAACAACTACAACTTCCAGCATAAAGTTCTGTAATAATGGTCCAGCAGTTGATTATAAATATTCAGTGTGAGGTCTTTTACCAGACAAGAATAATTTCCTATTTTCCTCTAAGAGCCTGCAGGTTGGTGTGGGTCGGGGGAGAGAAACACTCTTTCAAATCTATTTTTCTGTTTTGGAGGCAGCATGGGAGCTGTCTCTCCCCAAACCCAGGAACGGTATCCAATGAATAGCACCCAGAACCCTCCAGGCTGCTTTCTAGAACATCAAACAATATTTCTATCTTTGTATTAGCTCTGGCAACTTTTGTTATTGGAAGATGAGTAAATTTGTATTCCAAATCTCTATTATTTGTGCCAGTGACATGTGCGGATCACTTTTTTTTTTTTTTTTTTTTTTTTTGGTACTGTGGAGTTGTCAAAATAGAACAGTAGAAAAATGTATAGTTAGCCAAGAAATCTCCACTTACTTGAATGATTTAGCTGGTCCAAATCTTGTTTCTTTTCTTTATCTCAAATTTTACACTCGAAAACCTAGAGCCTGAGATATTCTTCTTGCTTTGTAATGTTAGGACTTTACCACGTGAGATGTGTAAGTTCCTGCGTTTTGGTTTCCATTTGCAGTACTACCCAAGAGAAATGTTGCTGGCATTTCTCTCCCTACAGATCTGGTCTCAGGTGTTTCACCTCCATGACCCTGACGGATCAGCGTGACAATCACTGTTCTCATTGGAGAAATGATAGGACATGTAGTGAGAGCAGGATTTCCTCCAATTCAGCAACTGTTTGCTTAGACAACCTTATTAATTTAGAAATAACTTTTTTTTGGCTTTCTTCCTCAATATAGATGTGTTACTTGAGCTTTTTCACACAGCAATCAAGATTTATCTGAATTCTCCAAAAACACCAAAAAGGACAGAGAATGTGTAATGATGCATATGGGGAATTTACAGAGTCTGAGTCTGTTCTCATATAGTAACTTCATTACCCCAGTCATATTTAGGGAAATAAAAGCATGCATACATGTGTTGTCACTTTCAAAACAGTGCTTTATTTAAAAAATACATATAGGAAGATTGACTTACGCTTGTATAAGCTTGAATACTGCATGCACATTAAAGGGATAACACCAGGAGTCTACCCCAAAGAAATGAAAACGTAGCCACGTCTGTGTGCAAATGCCCATGGAGCATTACACACAAAAGCCCAAAAGTGGGACCTACAAATCAATGAACAGAGTGTGGTGTATCCATGTAATAGAATCTACTCAGCAATAGAGAAAAGTGATGTACCGATTTACCACATGGATCAGTTAGGAAAGCACCATGCTGAGTGATAGAAGCCAGTCGCCAAAGTCATACATATGTGCTATCATTCCCTTTGTGCAAAATGCCCCCAAAATAAAGAAAGAAAGTAGATTAGAGTTGCTAGGGGTTGGGGCAGGAGTGGAGAGTGACCACATGAAGACGCCTGCTTTTTTTTGAGGTGGGGGTGATACAAATGCTCTAGCATTAGGCTGTGGCGGCAGTTGCACAATTCTGTATACTTGCCAAAAATCATTGACTTGTACACTTAAAATGGGTGAATCTTGTGGTATGTAAATTATACCTCTGTAAAGTCACTTTAAAAGGGGATAATCCCTGTTAATTTATGTTTCAACAAGTCTCTATGAAGCCCTAACCTTTTGAAAAGCTTTATGCCAAGACATTTCCCACATTGTCTTTCACTGCATAAAGGTGGGTACAAGCAGCAAAGTTGGCAGTCTGAGAAGTGATGGAAGCTTGGTGTATAACCATAGGCAGTTTACTGCACATTTCTCTGAATCCCGTTCCTTACCTGTAAATCAGATAATAGCCACGTGTACAGTCCCATGTTAGTCTCAGGTGGGAAATAGCCAAGGTCCAAGTCTCAGCACATAGTCAGACTCAGCAGTATAGTGCTTCCGTTGAGTCTCTGCGCAGTTTCCACTGTGATGCATGGTGGAGGAGAAGGAGCATGGATGCTGGCGTGGGGCTCCTCCACCGACCAGCTGTGCAAGGCGGGACAGCAGCTCACCATCTCTGAACTCGGCCAGACCGTCTGGAGTATAGGAACATGAACCTTACAAGGGGGGTATGGGACACAGATATAATAACACAAAAACATTGACAGCAGGTTCTGGCACATAGTAACTGCTCAATAAATGCTGATTTTCTTCATCAAGCTGCCTTGTATAGTAAAAACATACCCACAAAAGAAAATATTGCACTGCTTTTTATTCTCAAATATTTAACCAGTAATTACATACTCTGAATGTAATCATCCAATAGGAAAGATACAAATGTTTTATTATTGATGTTCTGTGTATGCATATTAGTTATTGCAGACAGATTTAATGATGTTAGTTAGATGCCTTGGACAGTCTACATCAGCTAATGGCACCTTTAGTTTACAAACACAACCCCCATCTCTGCAACATTCTCTCTCCCTCTCTTTCACATGCGCGCGCGCGCACACACACACACACACACACACACACACACACAACATCACAGGGAGTAAAAATCTAAAACCAGATGAGGGATTCAGAAGACTCTATATTCTAGATCCTTTAGGTGGTTGAAAGTCTCTCCCAAGGACATGAAAAACAATGGTAAAAACAACAAGATACCACTGTGCATCCATTAGAATGGCTAAAATCTAAAACACTGACAGCACCATACACTGGTGAGGAATTCTCATTCATTGTTGGTGGGAAATTAAACTGTTACAGCCACTTTGGAAAACAGTTTCTTACAAAACTAAACATACTCTTACCATATGATCTGTCATGCTCATTGGTATTTACCCAAAGAAGTTGAAATACATGTCCACCCAAAATCCTGCATATGCATATTTATAGCAGCCTTATTTATAATTGCCAAAACTTGTAAACAACCAAGATGTCCTTCAGCAGGTGAGTGGATGTACAAATAGTATACATCCAGGTAATAGAATATTATTTGACACCAAACAGAAACAAACTAGCAAGCTATGAAAAGACACAGAAGTACCTGAAATGCCTGTTCCTAAGTGACAGAAGCCAATCTGAAAGCCTGCATAGCATATGAATCTAATTCCATGACAAAGGCAAAACTGTGAGGATAGAAACAGATTAGGGTTGCCCTGGGTTGGCTAGAAGAGACAGGTGGATAAGCATGACACAGAGGATTTGTGACACTACTCTGTCCAATACTGTAAAGGTGGATACCTGTCATTGTACAAACCCATAGAAAGTACAACACCTGAGAGTGACCCCTAATGTACACTGTAAACTCTAGGCGATGATGATGTGTCAGTGTAGGTTAATCAATCGTGACAAACGTCCCATCTGGTGGGGATGTTTATAGTGGGGGAGGAGGGAGGCTGTTGTAAGTATAATGCTTGTATGGGAGATCTATATACCTCCCTCTCAATTATGTTGTGAACCTAAAACTGATTTAAAAAAGAAGTCTTCAAACACATACAATAAGTGCTTCCTCACACAGGCCAGTTTGGGGTGTCCTGGTGCTCTTCTAGGCTATTGCCGATGACAGAGGTTTTCCTGCCTGACTTGACAGACTGGACCTCAGGAAACTGCGGGAGACTCCCAACTTACCAGTTGGACTCCATCTGGAGAAATCAGCCTGCCTTGCAGGGGCTGTGCTATACAAATGCCCATTTCATGCTGCAAAATTCAGCTTGACAGGCACTCAGGTGTCTATTTACTGTGCCAGCATTGACCTTCCCATGAACTGGCACTCTATCAAAAGCTACAGACTGATCAATTATCGTAGCTACGTCATCTACCTGGATGTTTATATCAGTTATCCTAAATTCCAGATTAAGCTTTCCAACCTAGGCCCCTTGGGTTACACAGCTTGATGGTGAAGTGAGTAATGAAAGCATGAGATGTCAGGAGACATACAGCTCGGGGTAAGAACTCCAACCACTTGGCTCAGCCACCTGCATTAACCAGGAGGAGTTGAGAGTCACCTTGAGAAAGTTTCTTTTGTCTGTTGGGGACTGGTGTGGGGACCACAAGGCCATGGTTCTAGGTCTCTCTTGCCCTCTTCTGCCAGCCTTCACTGTGAACTTTGACAAGTTCCCTAGTCCTCTTTAGTTTCTGGTTGCTCATACTGAAAATAGAAATAATACAATCCATCCCAAAAGATGGTTATAAGAAACTGAAAGTGGTAGGCTACACCAACTGCCTGGGGCCAAAAAGGGGTGATGAACATTCATTTCCTTTCCCACCTTCCATGTCTTTTCTTCTTTCCAAGACAATCTGTGTTTTAAGGTCCAAGCAGTGAAGTCTGGTGCTGCCCAGGACTACCTGACATAATACTGCTACACAGATTAAATGTCACTGGCCAGGAAGAGAGTTCCACAATATTTAATTTTTAAAACACCTTGACTTGCCCTGCATCAAATATTACAGCCCATATTCAGAAATATGTTCTGATAAAAGGCAGGATGGACGAGGGGGCATGGTGGGCACCCATCCACAGAGGAACACCAAAACGTGATTGGGAAGCAAAAATTCCTATGCGGTGAAATGATCACCATTGCATTTGCACAGCCTCCACTTCCCTTGATAAAGAAAGCCTCCTGCACCTTGTGTGCTGTTGTACTTGGCTTGTCACCAAATATCCCCACCATGAGTCTGCAAGTGACAACTGTCAGAACCCAGAGCAGATTCTGGGACAAGGCTTCGGTGTCTAAATAAGCCAAAGCTACCAACATTGTGTGCAGCTTAAAAAAATAAACACACTAGTTCTATTGTTTTCTTGCTTTGGTTGGTTGTCTGTTTATTTTTTCAAAATATTTTGGAGTTTTTGTGTAGAGAATTTTAATTATCTTGTCTGTGAGGCCAAGAGGTTTCATTTTCATTAGCCAAAACAGTTTCTATATAAGTAGGTCATTGCAATTTTTGTTGCACAGTCTACATCCTTTATAATTGTAAAGTTGGGGAAGAACTAATCAAGATCAGGTTTCTGGCAAAACTGGTCAAGTTCCTGAGCAGATGCCCCAGACAAAAAGCTCCTGCTTGGGCACAAATCAAGGCTGCAGCAAAGCCCAGACATTCAACGCTATCCCAGTGGCTGTTGGATTTGTTCTGATATGATGTTGTATCTACTCAGGTCCTGGTACCTTTAAATAAGTGGCAGATAATCAGGTGGCATAGTTTAATTAAGGGAAAGACCTGAGGTGGCTAGTTTCCTTACTGATCAGCATTGGTTGTTCAATAAACTTGAAACTCCAGAGCAGCACCCTGTCAGAGCTGTGGGACCCAGGGACACCCTTTCCTTTCTTAAGGATTGACAGCCAGCCAGAATCTCAGTTATCTCATGAGTAAGAAAGATCTGTTATGTCTGTGAAAGTGAAGAGACGGTGAGATCATTAGCAAGGTTGAAAATGAGGGAAGACAGTCATCTTGAAAGGTGGATGTCCTAGAGTGCCTTCTACAACCTCCCAACTTCAGGTACCTCTGGACGGTGGACTCTGCTCTCAAGTCCTGGGGCGATAATACCCTGCCTCCCTCTGCACCATCTCCTGGAGAGAAGGCCAAGAGAGTGAGTGTGGGAAGAAGGGAGCTCCCATTCATCCTTCACCTACAGGGCCTGCAGGGCTGGACAGGGCTGGTGTATCTTTAATGATGCCTTCAGATTTACTACAGAATGCCATCTGTCCAGAATAGGAAGGGCCTCCTCCAGTGTTGAAGACAGCCATGCATTGTTCCAGGTCAGTGTTTTCAGATGGGGATGGGACATCCCGCTTAATACATGTGGCTATATTTTGTACAGCTTTATTAAAATATAATTCATATATCATATAGTTCATCAGTTTAAAATGTGCAGTTTAATAGTTTGGGTACATTCACAGTTACCTGTAACCATTGCCACCATCAATATTATCTGGGAGTGGAACTACTGAGGCACATGATAAGTCTATGTTTAATCATTCAGAGAACCGTCAGAGAATGGTGTGGGCTATTTTCCAAAGTGCCCACACCATTTCACATGTTTGCCATCAGGGTGTGAGGGTTCTGATTACCCTGTGTCTTTTCCCACATGTATTATTATCTGACTTTTGAGCCTGGCCTTTCTAGCGGTGGGAAGTACTACCTCACTGTGGTTTTGATTTGCACTTCTCTGATGGCTAGTGATGTGACTACCTTCTCATGTGCCTATTGCTCATTTGTGTATCTTTCTTGGAGAAAAGTATATTCAGATCCTCTCCCCATTTTTAAATTGGGTTATTTGCCATTGTATTATTCAGTATATGAATCCATTATAGATTCCAGATATGAATCTCTTATCAGGTATATGATTTGTGAATATTTTCTCTCATTCTACTCATTGCCTTCTTACTTTCTTGTTGGTGTCCTGTGAAGTACAGAAGGTTATTTTTTTAATTTTGATAAAGTCCAATTTATGTTTTATTTTGTATTGCTCATGCTTTTGGTATGACTCCTAACAATCCATTGTCAAATTCAAGGTCATGGAAATTTTGCCCTATGTTTTCTTCTAAAAGTTTTATTGTTTTAATGCTTACTTTTAGGTCATTGGTACCATTTTGAGTGAATTTTATAAGTGGTGTGAGGTAGGGGTCCAACTTCATTCTTTTGCATTTGGCTATCCAGTTGCACCAGCACCATTTGTTGAAAAACCTCTTTTTCCCCATTGAATGGCCTTGCCACTGTTGTTCCAAATCAGTGGACCATGGATGCACTGACAGTTTGCAAATGCTTGGTTCCCTGTCTACAACTAGTTAAGAGCAGAAAATGAAAGCACGCCTTTAGAAACCATGACAGCATGTGACACAGCAATTTTATGCCTACTGAATCTAGTGATTGAAAAGTTTATTTATTTTTGTTTCATTATTTATTAATTGATTGTTTGAAAAAATTGCTCTACTGTAGATTAAAGGTAAAAAGGGGAAAAAAACAGCCTGGTCCTTCCTGTCAGATAGGTGGAGAAGCTGAAGTAAAGACCCAGAGGGTGGGTGCTCTGCTGTGCTGGGAGCTGGTCAGTTCCCGAGCAAATGTGTGATTTTCATTAGCGGAAAAATCTAGGCTGATTCAGCCAGGCCAATAACAATTTGCATTTGATTGTGTCCATATTAAACACAAAGTCTTTATCATTTAAAGTACTCTTAGTGGAAAATTAGTAAGATGGCATCCTTTTTTAAAATTAGCAGTAAAAGCAAAGTATTTAGATTTGAAGATTAGACAGAGGCAAGGGGTCATCAAATGGAACTGATAAGACTGAGCATTTCGTGTGATTTCAAGTATTTCACTATACTTTAAAAACTCACAAAGTCCAATAAATCTCAAAGCTTGCTTTTATTTGTCAATCTTAAAATTGCTTCTGTGCATTTTTAAGAAAATGATGAGTGCATATTATTTTGCAGGAACATAAAGAATGAAGGCCACATAGGAAACGACAAGAAAGCCTCCTTATCGAATTCTAATAACTGATTCCTCGGGGACTACGATTAGGGGCCTGCGAGTGAGCAGTGAGCAGTCACTGTGAGGCCTTTCCTGGGTTATCTGGCTTTGAAAGGATCATGTTCAAACCCTGCAAAGATAAAAGGCGGCCTCCACAGGCTATGAGCTGGACCGTTAAACATTTCCATATGACAAAGTCCTCTCCTGAGGTCTGACCTGCTGGGAGAGCCCAAGTCTGCAGATCTGAAGAAGCCAGACCCTCTCCTGCCTGCTTCTCAGAGCCGAGGCTGGTGAGCAAGCTTTTGAAAACTACTTTAAAATGCTTTCTGTGGGGGAAAGTCTTAATGAAAGGGGAACAGACACATAACAAGGTTCAAAACCAAGCTCTCATTTAAATGGATTTTTAGAATAAAAAAGAAAACAGAAAGAATGATAATACATCTTATGCAATGAAGTTAATTTCTGTTGACATCTACTTACTCCTTTTCGTCAACTTATCAGATATTTATTTATTATGTTTATCTTTATTTAATCAATTCATAATAGTGATTGCTTTTTCTAAGGAAGCACTAACAGCTCTTTTTTTTCATCCTCTGCAGATTCTAAAAGGAGTCTTTTGTTCCACACGTTCTAAGTGGGGAAAAGTAACTGGATTTTCTCTTCCACATTTTTCATTAGTTAATTTTAATTATTTTTCTGTTGAACTTTTTACTCATTTTTTAAAAATGTGCTAAAACCAGGTATTGAATAAAAGTAACAAATTGTAAGAGATATTGTTTAATCACATCATTTCTGACAAATATTTCATACATTGTAGGTAACTGATAAGTGATTTTACACTGATTACAAAAGCCCTAATTTAAAGTATTTTCAAAATTATTTTTACTTACAAAAAACCCAAAAAAAATTTATTTAGTTTGTCTATGAGTTTTTTGTGTTTTTGTTTTTAAGCGCTACTAATGTGAGATATTTTTCTGAGGTTTTTAAGTATAATTCTATTCAATTAAGCCTTTTCAGGTGGTTTAGAGAAAATGTAGTGATGGGATGTGACACACGATTGACAGTTTTAACATGTAACTCTTCATTAATATGAGTGTTAGAGTCCAAGTGGCTTCAAAGAATGGAGTAACTGAAAAATGTATGGGGTTTGATAACCCATTGTAGAAGCTAAAGATTGTTTGCATGTAAGAAAGTGCTATGTTTATGAGAAACGTAACACCAAGGATTCTGTCGCTAAGCTGCCATGTAGGACAGGACCCAGCAAGCTTCTAAGTCAAGGTGCCAAGCACACATGTGTGGGTATCATTGGACAGGTGCCCTGCTGGGTGACGTGGTCCCTACAAAGATGTGTGTCTCAAGCTGGCGATCAAATCCTTCAGACACTCACCCTGCGCACATGTGCTGAGGGTCTGTGCTCCTCGCCTCCTGAGAAAACGCTGCTCTAGGAAGGGCTTTGTTTGCACAACCTCAGACATCACCTTTGCAAGCAATGCATCCCTTTTACCCTCAGAAATTAATAAAACCCTGTTTCTGTCACCTCTAGGAGCCTGTTGTTTGCCTGCTCTGACCCCAGATGGATTGAAGTAGCATGCATTATCCAACACGCCCAGGGGAATAACAGCCACAAAATAAAGAAAAAAATGCCTGGTCTCAGTGTAACTTCATACCTGGCACAGATGAGAGTGCCAAAATGTGTGTTTAGCAGCCAAAATGTTAAACGAATCCACTGAAGTCGTCTTCATTTTTTAAAGAAGCAAAATATGTAGTTTTCTAAAAGTGCACTTGAAAGGTCCAGAAAGTTATATTTTTAACCAATTGGTCTAAAATTAAAATTAAATAACTCTTTAGAGAACAGAACTTATTCTGTCCCAAAAGTTCCTTTTGAAAATTAATTAATAAATGTATCGAATTTTCCAAATTGGAAGCTAATATTTAAGGTTCTGGAGGAATAAATTCAATATACTATACTTTTAAAATACTTGCAGCTCCAATATTGGACATTCTTGTGTTTATGTTAAGAAT
Source organism: Carollia perspicillata (assembly GCA_004027735.1). Lineage (NCBI taxonomy): Eukaryota > Metazoa > Chordata > Mammalia > Chiroptera > Phyllostomidae > Carollia > Carollia perspicillata. The sequence continues at coordinate 2,524 of PVKM010002138.1, read as the reverse complement.
TTAATAGTAGAAGTGAAAGAATGTACAGTTGAGTCAGAATATATAGAATGCTCACAGTATTCCAAACGCAATACAGTGATAAGTGGAAATACCAGGAGGAAATATGCAGGATAATTGAGTTTTAATTCAATTTCCCTTGAACTAAATAGCATGAGAAAAGGTGTACAATGTTTTGAAGCTTTCTATTTCTTTCCACGTGCACATGCTTTTTGATCAGCTTATCTGTGAATATCACCGAATGAATGCGAACTCTCTCCCAATTGATGTCTCAATCATACATGCATGTAATTTCATTCACTTGTCAATTTTATGTCAAACATTTCTGTACTAACTAATCCTAACTAACGTTGCAGTGCATCGTGACATCAGACATTTTAACTCTGAATGCCTCTTCCTATTTCAATTCTCAGTGATATGAAAACATTTTCTGTTACGTACATGTGTTAAGCACTTGTGTGGATGCCTTTGAACCTATCCTGTTGCTTTCGTGAAAAATGGCTGTGTGTGTATTTCTGTGTATACAGGCAAATATCATCAGAGGCACCTCCACTGTGATGGTAACCTTTCCATACACTTTCCAACTTGTCTGCGTTTTCTTGAAGGTCGATTGGGTTTTCAGCTATGTTATCTGCAAGGTGTTTGATGGAGTGGTCCAGATAACAGGGGAGAGCAAAGGGAAGAGAATTTTTTGAAGATCACAAACATGGCTGTTCATTTTGTTATCTGACCCTATCTGTTGTCATAGTAACAGGTTTCTTTTAACCCCTGTCATGGGATGGTTTGTCTCAATCTGCTCTGAGTTCTCCTTTGACTGAGGAGCTGCTCCTACAGCACCCAGACGGTTCCAGCCTCTGTGAAGGTCTGCGGAGGGGCCACAGGCACAGACTCCCATGTCGGGAAGGATTTAAACTACATTCAATTTGAAATACTATCTTAATTTTGGAGGAGATAAAGCCAACACAGATGCTTTCTCCCCTGGTTTTACAATGTGTAAGTAAATGTCATTTAGGAATGAAATGAATTAACATACTGACTTGCTAAGTTTCAGGCAGGTTTAATATTGCATCACTTCTGTGATGAACGGGAAAGTGACCCAATGCAGGACAGTGTTTGAGGCAAATTTTAGTGAAAGGGACAGGGTCAAGGCTGCTCTGATTTCCTGTGCTGCTCCTGGAGGTTGTAGCTCATGCACACTGACCACATTTATGCAGGCCACTCAATGCGGGGCCAGGAGCACGAGCTAGAACTGGGTCCATTTATTTATTTATTTACTTATTTAATTTTTCGATTACAGTTTACATTCAATATTATTTTGCTTTAGTTTCAGGTGTACAGCATAGTGGTTAGACAATCATATACTTTACAAAGTGGTCTCCCTGATATTTTAAGTACCCACCTGGCATCACCATAGATAGTTATTACAATATTAGTGACTATATTCCCTGTGTTGTACTTTACATCTTGTGACTATATTGTGACTATCAATTTTTAGTTCTTAACCCCTACACCTTTTCAGCCAGCCTCCAACCATCAGCATGATCTCTGTATCTATGACTCCATTTCTATTTTGTTATTTATTTTGCCTTTTAGATTCTACATGTAAGTAAAATCATGAAGTATTTGCCTTCCTCTCACTGATTTTACTTAGCATGATACCTTTCATAATAATGAAAAGATAATGTAAAGATGCTGAAAAAAAATACCAAGGGTGATTTTTGTTTTTGCTTTTGTTTTTATTTTAGCTCACATGACCATCAGAGTTGTCATTTCTGGGGCTTAAAACTGTTTCTCAACAGCAGCAAGAAAACTTGATTATAAAATAAACATTTTTCAAATATTCTTCAGGATACATTAGAACAATGTTAAATTTACAGAAAATATTTTGATCCATGTTGAATAATCTTGATGGAATTTCTTTTGTAGAAACTATGACAATTTGACACTCTTGGGAGATGGGACGGAGCTAGTGCAGAGGCTCAGCCCACTCTGGGCTGGTCTCGGCGTGGGAGTGCACTTGTGCTGTGGTTACCACTTCGCTTTACAGGTGTGGTGCCACCTAAGTTCCCCTTTGCTCAAAGGGGAAGCTTGTTCCTATTTTCAAATGAAGAAACAAAGATTGGTGATGTAGTCATTCCCAAGAGCACTCAGGCCAACAGGACGCTGGAGCAGAGGTGGCCTTTGTCACCCACAAGATCTCTGAACCTCCCTCATTTCACCAGCAAAGCACTCATCTATCTCAGAGTCTATAACAGGATCCTACATTGCTTTGCCTCTCTTCCACGTTTTTATTCACCATTCTTGTAGTCACTGCCAGGACAATTTAAACATGTAGAGGTAACGCTCAGCTTCTAACCTCCCCTACCCTCCCCTGTGCACACACGAGCCCCCAACAATGCAGATTCTTTAAGTTTGGTCTGTGAGAACGTGGGGTAGAGGAGCCACACACATATACCCACAGAAGGCAATTTCCTCTATAAAATTTCACCATGGGCAGTTCACAAGGGTACTTGCATGACATGTACTT